>AMCV02000010.1:1179209-1192035 GCA_000350065.2 Colletotrichum orbiculare MAFF 240422
ATTTCTAAAATACTTAAAAAGTACTATCACTAGTATTAAATATATAATATAGCCCCTTTATACTTTTATTTTACTATCTATAGTAATATTAATTATAATTCTAAGATTATTATTAATATTATCTATATTAATAATTATCCTATACCTTATATTATTAATATTATAATAATATTTAATATTATTGAATATTTACTAAATATCTTAGTAAAAACAATATAAAAAACCTTTTAAATATATTAAATTAATATATACTAAGGTTCTCCTAATTTCTTTACTATTAATATAAATATAATATTTCAATCTAAAGAGTTTAGATTAGATATAGAAATAATAGAATTAATAATTTATATTATTCCTATTAAAATATATAATAATATTAGTAAGTTTAAATAATACTATATATTCTTCTACTATATATATAAGATTTACTATAATAAAATACTTATTACTACTTAAGAAATATCTTTTTCAATAATATATAAATTAATTTATAATACTATTAAGCTAAATAGCTTTATACTTATTCTACTTATTTTTAGAATATACTCCTATTTTATAAAAGATTTAATTCCCTCTCTAGATATTATTACCTAGATTTATACTATATATAGAATTATTAAAAATATCTACTAAAGGTATATTAAATATACTATCAATACTATTTTAATAATATATAATAGCTCAAATATCTTATATATTATACCTCTTTTATTCTAACTTCTAATATATATATAATAAGAGAAAAATAATTAATAAGATTTATATTATTTCTTTACTATATATAATAAGATATATATTCTTAAGTTTCCTTATAGCTCTTAAGAATTTTAATTTATAACTATAAAACTATATTTTAAAAATAATAATTAAGAGATCTTATTAAACTAAATTGTTAAAATACTAATATTATTCAAAATACTGATATTTAAAAATATCTATAAGAAATCTATAAGAATTTATATTACTACTATAAGAAACCTAATATTATATAGAAATATATATTCTTATAGTAATATCTTAATCTTATCTATAGCTATTTATATAGAATTTTAGAATACTTAGTAAATACTATAAATTACTATTGTTATAAATAATAGTAATATTATTACTATTAATAATAATAATTCCTTCCCTATTTAAATAGTTAGTAATATACTATTTTAATGTTAAATACTTTAGATCTAACTAATTTTAGATCCTATAACTTATAAAAGTAACTTGTTTTCTCTAGATTTTAACTAAGAACCTTATTTTATAACATACTTTATAACTAAAGAATAATCTAATATAATACTAAAACTTAACTTCTATAAAAAAGTATTATTATAATATTTAAGCTACTATTTAAAGAATTAATTAAAAAAGAAGTTAAAATATTATTATTATTAGTATTATAGAAGTTATTTAGTATTACCCTATTTTCTATAAAAGTTATAAATACTTTAAATCCTATATTATTAATAAAATTAAGAATAAAGATATTAATAAATGTTGGAAGGTAGGTAGGTAGGTAGCCTACATCTAGTAAAGTGATACCTTACGTTAAAAGTATATATACTAGATATTCTTAGGGTAAGAGGATATAGTATAAAAGAGTGAATAATAGTTATATTTAGTAAAAGAATGTTGTAGTTGGTTTTTCTAGATACATACTACAATAAGGTATAAAAGCCTTCTTTTATAGTACTATACTTAGTTCTAGAATATTCTAATTAGTAATTATTAGAATACTCGAGTAATACAGGCTTACGTTAGTAATTACGAATACTAAAGTTAATTACTGGTAAGTACTCTGTAAAAGAACGAGGTAGAATATTCCAGTGAATATTCAACAGTAAGTCGAGTACTACTATAAGGTAAACACCTATAGCCTAACATTTCAATACCCCTTCTTTTACCTTATAGTAGTAAAAGATAAATAAGTGAAAAAGTGGGTAACTAGTACCCTATAAAACAATACCTAAACAAGTACCCTATAAATAAAAAGTACTATAAGTAACTAATCTGTAGTACCTTATAAAAAGTATTAAGGTACTAATAATAATCTATAGTACTTTAGGAGATATTCCTTAATTAGTACTATATAGAATAATAGTACTAAAAATAGGCTAAAAATCCTAGTAAAATTACTGAGTATTTATAGTACTAGTTAGGCCTATAAGCCTAAGAAATTCAGTGAATTTAAAGCTAGGAAGAGGTTTGGTAAGCCTATTAGCAGGCATTTCAGAAGTTGATAAATATCGAACTTCTATATTACTAGATAAAACCTCTTATTGAGTAAAAAAATAGTCTATAGCTGTATATTTAGTACGCTAGTAGTACTTAGAGTTATAAGCTAAAGCTAAAGCCTTATTATTATTAGTATAAATAATTAGAAACTTAATAGGAATATTTAGCTCTATAAGTAGGCCTTATAACTACTTAGCTTCTCTAATAGTCTCCTATAGACTATTAAATTCGGCTTTAGTAGTAAATAAAGCTACTATAGACTATTTTTTCGATTTCTATAAAATAGGGCTACTATTTATAGTAAATAAATAGCTTCTAGTAGATTTTCGTGTATTATAACAACTAGCTTAATCTAAATCAGTATAGCCTACTAAATTTATAATAAGGCCCCCTCTATAAGTAAGTACTAAATCAGTAGTAGTAAATAGGTATCTAAATATACCTATAACTATTTTCAGTAGTTTTTTAGTAGGTCTATATAAAAACCTACTAATAAAAGTAACTAAAAAAGCTAAATCAGACCTAATTATAACCATAGTATACATAAGGCTACTAACTAGGTACTAATACTACTATAGTAAATCCTTTTTAAGGCTATAATTAGGATTATCTTCTATAAGAAATAAATCCTTTAAGACCCCAGGATTAAGAAGGAATTTAGAAGACTTTATAGTAGTTAAATTATTCTTAGATAATAACTACTTAATATAGTAGGCTTGAAATACCTATAGAATTTTTTAGGCTCAATTTCGAGTAATACTAAGCCCTAAAAAATATAATATCTCCCCTAAATCTTCTATATTAATAAATCTTTAAAGAGAAGATTTAAATTTAGTTATAGTAGTTAGATTTTTTCCGAAAATTAAAAAATTATCCACATAAGTAACTAAATAAATAGGATCTTCAGAACTATTATTATAATAAGTAGCCTTATTAGATTTTAAAGGTAAAAATCCTAAATCCTATAGAATTTTTCGAATTTTCTTTTACTACTATCTAAAGCTCTATTTAAGTCTATATAGAGCCTTAAGTAGCAATAAAACCTGCTTTAAAATAGGGTTAAACCTTATAATATTTAGATTAGAAAACTTTTCGAAAATTTCAATAAGGAGTAGTTAAGAGATTTCAATATAAATCTCTTCCTCTAAATCCCCATATAAAAAAACTCTAATTATATTAATATAGTAAATCTCCCAGCTATTAATTATAGCTATAGATAATAGGGCTCTAAAAGTAACTAGATTAAAGCCTATAGTAAAAGTCTAAAAATAATCTATACTATATTTTTACTGAAAGCTTTTAGCTACTAAACGGGCTTTATATTTACTTATAGTCCTATCTAGGTTAAGCTTATACTTAAAAACCTATCTTATAGCTATAGGTTTTTTCGTAAGATTTTTATTATAAAGCTATTTAATAGAAATAGCCTTAAAAACCCCTCGATTAATTAGCTAGCTAATTTCAGTATAAATAGCCTTAAGCTAATTATCTCTTTTAGTACTATTTAGAGCCTGTTTTAGTATTTAAGGCTCTAAATAAGTAGTAAAAGTATAGGGTATAGAAAACCTTCTAAGAGTTAAAGCTTCTATAATTACTATAATAAGCTCTAAATTATTAATACTAGAGTTGTCTATAGGAAGTACCCCCCCTACTATAGTATTAATGAATTTAAAATAAGCTATAAATATTAACCTAGATTTATAAAATCTAGTTAGTATAAAAATAAGAGCAATTTTCAAAATACTTTTATAGGATATAAAGAAGCCCTTTTTAGTAAAAATAGTAAATTTATTACTATTTTTACATTTTTCAGAAGGGTAGTATATTAAAACTTTAGTACTTATAAGCTTTAAATCCTCTAAATTAGGCTTATTATTCTTTTCTAGAAAGAAAAAATCATTTAAAGCCTATAAGGAGGTAATTGAAAGTCTTATTATAGTAGTTAAATTAACTAATTTAACTATTATAGATATAATAGTATCCTAAATATAGAAGGGTAGGCCTTCTGAAAGTAAAATAGTACGGGTTTTTTCGATTAAAACCCTATTGGTACGTTCTATAATACTATTTTGTTTGGGGGTATAAAGTACTAAAACCTCTATAATAATCCCCCTATCTTTAGTATAACCCTCTAAAAGTTTAGGGTTAAATTCTCAGCTATTATCAAGGTGTAGAGTATTAGGATAAAGCTCTAATTAGGTTTTATAGTATTCTAATTAAGCTATAATACAGCTAAAAATATCGTCTTTTTTAGCTATAAAATCTATAGTTCTATAGGAGCTATAATTGTCGGTATAAGGAATAGCGTAATTATTCCTAGTATTGCTAGTAGGGCTTACTTTAATTAAATTAATACAGATTTGGTAAAGTGGTTTAGTAGCCTTATTATAGCTAATTTTTAACTATTGCCTTATAATTTTGCTTTTAGTATAGTTAGAATACTGTAAATCAGCTTCTTTTAGCTGATTTATAGGTATCCCTTCTGTAATTTTAGCTATTTTAGCTAAAAAGGGGTAACTAGGGTACCCTAGGTGATAATACTACTCTATTATAATAGTAGTTAATTCAGATTTAAAGTTAGAGGCCTGGTTAACTATAAAAACCTCGAAATCTACTATAAAGCCTTCTATAACTTCAAGGCTCTATATTTTAGCAGACAAGTTAACTAAATTTTTAATAGGCTTTATATTATAGTTAGTAGATACTATAAACCCTACTAAACTATAATCAGAATCATCTATAAATTTAGTCGATTTTAATACAGGTATAACTGTTACACTATATTTTTAGAAAATTTCCTTCTGTATTTTCCAAAAAAGCTAAGAATTATAGTAGTTTTTAAGAGATAAAAGCTCTATAAGCTCTTTTGCAGCTATAGGTAAATAGAACTTACACTATAAATTTAGAGCTATAAAAAAATTTCTTTTAGTATTATATAAGATATTATCCCTAATAAAACTACCCTTACTATAGTATATTACTCTAGAAAAAATATTAATAAGAAATTCTAGAATATAAAAGGTATTAGTTAATTTTATAGGATTTATAGAATTCTTATAGTAAATAGGTAGTTCTATAGTACCTATACCAGAGGGATTTACAGAACCCCTACCTATAAATACAGGGGCTAGGTTCTATAAAATATCCATTTCAGTAAAAAACTGAAGACTATTAGCTATATAAATAATAGAACCTATATCATAAAGCTAGTGATATTTATTAAGTTAGAATACTTTATCTATAGGCTTTATAGAAGGCTTTTTAATACCTAATAGTAAATTTTCCTAATAAATAGTACCTATAGGTACTATAAAAACCTCATTTTTAGAGCCTTTAGGCTCTATTCCAGTTACTATAACTAAAGTAGTAGAAGTTACAAAAGCCCTAGAGGTAAGCTTTTATTACTTATTAGAAGGTTTCGAAATTTTCGAATAATCCTTTCAATAGGATTTTCCTTCTTTAGCGCGTTTTTTAGCACTATAAATAGGACTTTTAGATCCATTTTTAGATTTTTCAGATCCTTCAGAAAAGTTAAATATAGAAGACCTTTTAAAAGGCTTTTTAGTAAAGCTATTCTACATAGGGGTATCAATTTCCCTATAGTTTTCATCTAAAATATCAGCTATAAGAACCTATAAAATAGGAAACTCTTTTAGCCTTAAGTTAAACCTTTAACATTCTAACCATATAGGGTAAAAACGCTATAAAGCCGCTATAAAAACAGTTTTTTAGTCGATATCATCAATATTAGCACCTATAGTAGCTAATTTAGATAAGTAGCTTTTAAAAGTACTAATAAATTCAGTAAGAGAGCTATAATTTTCGAATTTTATCATATAAAATTCGAGATATAGCTATTATCATAGTACAGGTCCAGTACCCTCATAACTAGCCTTTAAGGTAGTTATAGCAGTATAGGGGTTCTATAAGTCGAAAATAAAACTTAGGAGTTCTATAGTAACGTTTTATCATATAAGTAATAAAGCCTAAATTTTTTATTTTTCAATTATAGCCTTATATACCTCCTCATTTTCGAAAAAATCGTATAAATCTAGAAGCTTAAAATATAGCTTCAAGGAACTAAACCAGGAAGACCAGTTTTCAGTACCTATAAGCATCTGTTTTTCAGGCATTAAACAGCCTATAACAGCCTTAACAATATCAGCCATAGCTATAAATATAGCATACTTTTAGCTAAAAGGCTTCTGAAAATAGCTAATAATTTAACTAAGTAGTAAAACTAAAATACTACTCGATAGCTAAGTAGTATTACTAATAGAAGATCGGTTTTTCGATTTTCGAAATATCAATTCGAATAAGTCGACAAAGTCGAATAAGTACCCTATAAAAGAAGTAGGGTAATATCGAAATAGTAACTCTAGGGTTACTAATAAGTCGAAAAAAGGAGGTTCGGATATATAAATATATACAATATCACTATATTGAATATTGCATTAGCCGATAAAAATAGTCAGAACTTTTCGAAATATATTGGGTAATTCGATTATCGAGTTTCATTTAATTCAATAAAACGGATCTCGAGATTCAATAGAATAATATAAGTAATAAAACCCTGGGCTCATAACCTGTTGGAAAGTAGGTAGGCAGGTAGCCTACATCTAGTAAAATGATACCTTACATTAAAAGTATATATACTAGATATTCTCAGGGTAAGAAGATATAGTATAAAAGAGTGAATAATAGTTATATTCAGTAAAAGAATATTATAGTTGGTTTTTCTAGATACATACTACAATAAGGCATAAAAGCCTTCTTTTATAGTACTATACTTAGTTCTAGAATATTCTAATTAGTAATTATTAGAATACTCAAGTAATACAGGCTTATGTTAGTAATTACGAATACCAAAGTTAATTACTAATAAGTACCCTATAAAAGAACGAGGTAGAATATTCCAGTGAATATTCAACAGTAAGTCGAGTACTACTATAGGGTAAACACCTATAGCCTAACATTTCAACAATAAAATATATAAGAAGTAAAGACTTATAATTTAAAACTTTAGAGATAATAGTAAATTTAAAATACTAATATAATTACTAATAATCTAATAAAATAACTAATAGTTAATTCTAATTACAACTCTAATTCTTCTCTAGTATATTAGTATAATAATATAATTCTATAATATTATATAAATCTATACTTAAGTTAAAATAGAGCTTATAAAACTTATTATAAGTAAACTATTCTTATATTTAAAGAATTAATATTCCTTAAGCTCTATTATAATCATTAAATTACTATATAGTTTTACTGAAACTAATACTTACTAATAGGTAATTTATTCTAAATACTATGAAGAATAATTATAGATAGAAATATTAGTATATAATTTATATTTCCTTATCTTATATTTTCAAATAACACTTTTAGCTTTTTAAGTATATGAACTAATAATACTTTTAACTTTTTAAATACTACTTTTTTATATTATAAAAATAAAGAACTCTAAAAAACCTTATCTAAAACTAAACTTCAAATAATCCTCTTAAAAGTAATACTACTTATATTTAATAGAAGTATCTTATTACTTAAAAGTAATACTTTCTGTTTATACTAAAAACACTAAAAACAAAAACTCACCCTTATTAAAATATATATAATATTTAAAATACTCAAAAAACAAATATTAAATAATATATATATAAAGTATATTTTACCTTAATATACTAGCTTAAAATATTATTTAATTTCTCCTATATAATATAAAAATAATAACTTTTAAATAATACTACTATACTTAATAAATACCTTAAGTAGTAAATTAAATACTTTAATTATAACTTTAACTTTATACTATTTAACTTCTCTAAAATATACTTTTATACTTTTATTAATAATTTATTTATGAATAGTACTAATTTCTTATTATAACTAGGATTTATAATAATCATAAGCTAAAAAACTACTACTAATAATAATTAGTTTAATATTTATAGTAACGTAATATATTATTCTTCTACAAAAAAATAAAAGAGTTACTAGAAATATGCTTATTTTAGAGATTTATATTATAATAATTAGTATAGATTTTACCTATACTATAGCTATATTACTTAAAAGAATCCTCTAGTATTAAAAACTCCCTTAGATCCTAACTATTATATATATCAACTTATATTTATTCTATAGATACTTTATAAAACTTAATTCTACTAAAGAAAAAAATTTTATAATTAATATTATAGTATTAAGGTAGTTATATAAATACTATAGGTTTTATAAAGTATAATAGATTAATAGAGAGAATAATATTACTAATACTTTTATAAAAAATATATTAGACTTTACTTTTAAGAGATTTATTAGTTCAAACTATATAACTATTTAAATTAAAAAATAGGTAATTTAAATAGAATAGATAAATAAGTATTTAAATATTATTGAGGTAAAAAAGTATAGATTACTAAGAAATACTATTTTATATATCAATAGATAGATACTAGGATATATCGTAAAAAGAAAGGTTACTAGTATTAATTATATTATATGATAAAGTATATAGTATCTATATTTATTACTATATATATAATAATATACCTTTTATACCTTACTAATAATAGGTATTAAATACTTAGTATTAAGTATAGCTAATTATATAGTAATTAGTAAGTAATTACTATACTATAAATCTAGAGTTCTATATAACACCTCATATTATATAATATAAGAGTAATAATAATAAATAACTAGAATACTACTTTATACCTATATAGTAAGATTACATATAGCATACATTACCCTCCAGATAAACCAATATATATATATTAATAGAAAAATTAGAAGTTGATTTCTATATATATAAACTATATTTAATTCAATAAAAAGAACTACTAAAACTATTACAACACTATAACTTTAATAAAAAGAAGAGTAAAAGTATTAAAGGGTATTAAAAATAGGACTAAATTATAATTATAATTATAAATATTTAATAGAAAAATCCTAAAGAAGATTTTAGAATATCTATAGAAGATTTACATAGAAGTAGAATAACTTATATTATTATAATACAATAGAGAATTCATTAGATATTTAAATTTCTTAAATAGAGTTTTAAAGATATAATCTATACCCTATTTATAGAGCTATACCTTTTTTTATTTCTATATTATATAAAACTTAAGAATCTCAGTAAATATATTTCAATTAGAAAATAAATTATATTTATATTCTATTCTAGTTAAATAGTATTAATTAGTATTATTTTTAGTAAAATTAATCTATAGAATCTTAGATTCTAGAAATACTTACTTTTACCTTCAAACTATATAAATTATAAATCACCTAAATTAAAATATAATAGAAGTTAAGTATGTGAGCTACATTAGAAAACAAAGCCGGACTCGAGCGTACGTTTGCCACATCTGCACAGAATAGTGGAACGGCTAGTTCTAATTCGGCGTGTTGTTTGACTTCGTGTCTAAAGTGTAGTGTGACAGCACTAGTGATCCTGGTATCATCACACAATCTCAATATAGGAGTTCGCATGACCAGACTGAACGCCCCTAGAACGATGCCCTGCTCGTTAGAACCCATGTCTTTCATTCCCGCATCCCCTCCGTAAGACACCCATGTGGCGAACAGCAGCCCTTGCTGCTCCTGTGAAACCTCTCGTGAAACGGTTCCAGCTCTATCATTGCGAGAGGAGCGCCCTGAGCCACTAGCACTATAGACTGCCTTGACGACGTTACCCTAGTAATGAAACTGCCGACGTCTAACTACTAGAAAGCTCTCGTTGAATGGCACCAACGTCGTTGAGAAATGACTTGGCACTGACTGCGCTCATCTGGATATTTGGTGAAGAAAGGTGGTCAGTGACTATTGCAAGCTGCGATCTCTGAAGGGTCGTCGGGGGACACATACCCTCATGTGAACGCTGACAGGCTTTGCGTCTTCGCCCTCGAACGCGGTGAACATGACCCCTACAGACTTGAGTGAAGCCTTTTCCTGAAAGTCCATGGCCGGGAGAATGACGGTATTCAGAAGAATTCGATGCGTTTGATCTTGCCTCATGATAAGACGAGCCACTTTGTGACCTTTGTTGCTGGTCGCCTCCACACCATGCTTTCCTTCGTCCAGGCCTGACGCGTCGAATGTCCTTGGTATCGGGACTCCGGCATCGTCGAACGTAACGCACGCTTCAGGCACGTTGATTTTCAGCATGCCCGAACCGCGCTCTTTCCAACCGACTTCCTTCTCTAGGTAAAACATTTTGGCTCTGACCTGAATTATTGTGGTTTCTCCAGCCTCGCCATCATCAACAGTGACTGAGCAGTGTCAGCTAAGCAATGAGTTCCTGACAACCCACTCACTCTTCTGTAGCTTGGTTCGCTTCCTGTCGTCCACAGCTTTGGTGTCTTCCCTGTCGGACTCCACCTTTTCCTCCCTATCGGCCGACTCCGAGGCAGAACCGTCCTCTCCATCGGCCTCCTCTCTACTGTTCTCGTCCACATCGCTTTCAGGGGCTCCAAACGGCTTCGCTGGCTTCTCACTCTTAAAAGACGACTCGCCCACTTTGCCAAAGCTGGTGAGCGGCTTCCCGGACAAGGCGCTTGCGAATCCGCCGCTAAAAGTCGAGCCGAAGCCATTTGCGCTGGCAAGCTTGACGCCGGCAAAAGGTGAAGAAGCGGCACCGGCGCCTCCAAAACTCAGTGTCGGCAACGCAGCCGAAGGCGCGGGCTTTGAGGGGGAGAGGGTCCCGAAGGAAGTCGCAGCGGATGCTGAGATGCCAAATACACTACTTTTGCCGGAAGCACCCAATGATCCAAATGGGGAAGCATTCGACGATGCTAATTTCGCAAAGCCAGAGCTAGCGAAAGCAGAGGCCGAAGTGCCTTGTTTCTCGTCTTTTGAGGTTGCGATTGCTGTCGCCATGTTCGTCTCGGAGGGGGCAGCTACAGGACTTTCGCAGCGGAGGTTTATGTTACCTGACTCCTAGGGATAACAACTGCAGTCAGCATGTGCGGGGACTCAAGAGTTTTTCCATCGGCAGGGGCAAGGGAATGGAAAGACTGGCAGCAGAACCAACAGTTGTATTGTCTACCGCAGCGGTGACTTCGTCTCTGTGTCTCTTCTTTTCAGGCTCCAGTCGTAAAGCTCTGTCCTTTGCCGAGTCACTCGAGGAGACGCTTTTATTGTCGGTTTCGTCCGCATTTTCATCCTTGTCTAGCTGATCATGTGCTCGCTTCTGCTTCTGTTTTGGCGAGAAGACCGGCTGGGAAACGCCTTCTCTCGTCAACGACCGAGGTGTGGTTGCTCCATCCGCATTCTTCTTTTCTGAGATGGCCGTGTATTTCAGCTCTTTGCGGGCCGCAGCCGTCTCGTCGTCTTCCTTGACATCCACAGGATCAAACCTAGGACTGCCAGCTTGGAGGTCGTCGGCCATAGCTGTCGAAGTCTGCTGCTAGATGAATTTGGGTCCGGTGGCTCGTGTTGTTTGCAGACCGGCAGAAGTGGAGAGAGGCGGCGTAGTGGAACTCTGGTGAGGCATGTGCACCAGCAAGCAGGCCTGTAGGGATAGGCCTGCATGTACTCCGTAGTGAACCCAAAGCGACCGGACTAGGCAATATCGGCCACCTGTTGCACGTAACTAGGGGGCAAAATCTGGTGTATATTAGGTGTAACTAAACGTGGCACGCGCGCCGCGCGAGGCTCTATTTCAAGCAGTTTGAGTAGAGTAAGGCCTATAGAGAGTATAATAATATTTAAGTTGTTGGTTTATCCGGAGGGTAACGTATGCTATATATGATCTTGCTATATAGGTGTAAAGTAGTATTCTAGTTATTTATTCTTATTATTCTTATATTATATAATATAAGGTATTATATAAAGCTCTAGATCTATAGTATAGTAATTACTTACTAATTACTATATAATTAGCTATAATTAGTATTAAATACCTTATACTTATTATTAATAAGGTATAAGAAGTATATTACTATATATATAGTAATATATATAATTACTATATATCTTATAGTATAATATAGTTAATACTAGTAATTTTTCTTTTTACTAGATATCCTAATACTTATCTATTTATATAAAAAAAAGTATTCTTAGTAATCTATACTTTTTTATCTTAATAATATTTAAATACCTATTTATCTATTCTATTTAAATTATCTATCTCTTTATTTAAATAGTTATATAGTCTATATTAATAAATCTCTTAAATATATAGTTTAATATATTTTTTATAAAAGTATTAGTTATATTATTATTGTTATTGATTCATTATATTTTCTAAAACTTATAGTATTTATACAACTATTTTAATATTATAATATTAATTATAAGGTATTCTTCTTTAATAATACTAAGTTTAATAAAGAAACTTTAGAAACAAGTATAAATTAGTATATATAATAATTAGAATCTAAAGGAATTTTTAATACTAAAGGGTTTTCTTAAGTAATATAATTATAGTATAAATAAAGTTTATACTAATTATTATAATATAAATCTCTAAATTAATATACTCTTAGTAATTCTTTTATTTTTAGTAGAAGAGTAGTATATAAAGTTACTATAGAAGTTGAATTAGTTATTATTAATAATAATCTTTTAG
>AMCV02000010.1:1194676-1204679 GCA_000350065.2 Colletotrichum orbiculare MAFF 240422
GTAGTATTAAATATTATTATAATATTAATAATATAAAATATAAAGTAATTATTAATATAGATAATATTAATAATAATCTTAAGATTTAAGTTAATATTACTATAAATAGTAAAATAAAAGTATAAGTAAATTATACTATATATTTAGTATTAGTAATAATACTTCTTAAATACTTTAAAAGTATAATGTTTAACTAAATATCCCGCCTTATGAAAAATATTATAGAAATATATAAAAACTAGGTATCTAAAATAATAATAGAATCTCTATATCTCTATTTCTATAAGATATATAGAAATAATTATTTTCTCCTTATTAAGAAGTAGCTATAAATACCCCTATTTTCAAATAATTAAGATAACCTTCTTATTTCAATAGAGCTAGTTATAAATATTATTAAATATAATACTAAGTCGATATATATTTATAAAATAGAATAAGAAAGAAGTATTATATAATACTATATAAAATATAATAATACTAAAAAGTAGAAATATATTCATTATTCTAAATATAGTAACTAGAAATATTTTGCTAAAATATATTATTACTAATTTACCTTATATAAACATAAGAATTATAGAAAGGTTAATAGTCTACTTAAGTATAGTAAACTAGGAACACCTAGTAGTTAAGAAACTAGTAGTACTGGAGTTAAATAAGATATTTTAAAATATAATACTTAAGTAATAACTTTTAAGTATAAATATAAATATAAAGGCTATAATACTACTCTTTTTAATAACATTACTACTAAAAGTAATATCTTAAACAAAAGTATAAAATATTACTTAGTTTTAGAAGATTCTTATAGTTTTCCTTCTATTAAAGGTAATAGGGTTTTTATTGATAAATAATATTAAATATTATTAAGAAAGAATAGTAGTCTTATTTTTAAAATTATATTATATTTAGTATTATATAACTATATTATTAGGCTTATAATCTCAAAAGAGATCTTTAAAACTCTTATTTAAACTATTATCATTTTTATAATTTATAAAGAAAGCTTAGTATAGTATTATAAAATATATCTTAAAGTTAATATTTAACTAATACTAGTTAAATAAAGTATAGTTCTCTTTAAGAATATATTTTATTGTTGGTTTATCCGGAGGGTAACGCACGCCGTACGTGATCTTGCCGTACGGGTGCAAAGTGGTATTCTGGTTATTCGTTGTTGTTATTCCTACGTTACGTGGCGCGAGGCGCCACGTAAGGCTCTAGATCTACAGCGTGGCAATTGCTTACCAATTGCCACGCGATTGGCTACGGCTGGCGCCAGGTGCCCAGCACCCGTCGCCAGTAGGGCGCGGAGGGCATGCTGCCACGTATGTGGCAACACGTACGGTTACCGCATGCCCTACGGCATGGCGCAACCGACACTTATAGACTAGTAATTTATTTTATTATATATATAGTACTTCTTATTTAAATAGCTATATATAATTAGATAGAAAGAATAAATACTATTTAAAATAAATAGTTATAAATTTTATAAAACTATATATATTAAGTATTAAGTATTATATAGTATTATACTTTAGAAGTATTCTTAAGGAGAGATATATATATAGTTAACTTAAAATTAATTATTAACTTCCCTCTAGTTATTATCTCTATTATTCTAATTATATTATAATTTCTAGATTAATATAGTATTACCTATAGTTAATCTTAAATAATCATAAAGACTCTAAGATATTACTATAAGGCTAAAGAAAGCTAACTAGTATTTAGATATATTATAATATATATTTATAAGTTAGAAGTAGAATACTATATTTATATAGAGGTTTAATAAGAAGGCTTTTTAGAACATTAATAAGGTTAAATATAAAAGCTTTAAGAGTTTCTTTTTTATTTTTCTTCAAGTTCTTAGTTATAATATTTCGAAATATAATATTTTACTAGTTAGAAAGATATAACTATTAATATTCATTATTTTTAAAATAGTTTTTAATATAGTAAGTTATCTATTTAAACTATACGTTGAAGTTAGAGTTATTTAGATATTTAAAGTAATACTTAAAAGGCTAATCTTTTAGTATAATTAAAAATATATTAACCTATATATAATATAAAATACTAAACTTAAAATAGTAATTATACAAAATATAGATCTTTATCTTAAATATATCATATAGGTTTCTACTATATTTTATACTTTTATCATATAATTCTATAAGGTTTATAATATATTTAGTTAAAGTATTATTAAGAAAAGTAGTAGAAGTAAGATATAAGATATACTTATAATACTCTTTTTAGTATTAAGAAAGTTCTAAGATACTTAAATAAGAAGTTAGTAAGATTAACTATTATAATAAAAGTCTCTTATTTCATACTATAAATATATAAACTACTTAAGTTGATTATAAGTATTTCTTCTTAACTTCTTATTATAAAAATATTACTAATATTATATATTTAACTTTAGATTAAATATTATAGAAAGATAGAGTAAAATCTAACTCTTCTAGTATAAAATTATTAACTTATTTAAAATACTTTTTAAAATTAATTCTAAAGTTAATATAGTATTTTAGAACTTTTTAAAACTCCTTATAAATCTATAAAATAAACTCTTATTATTAAAATAACTAGTATAATACTATAAAGATTGAATTACTATCTATATTGATTTTAATACTATATACTATAAAGTAGTTTTTAAAATAGTATAATATAGGGATACTAATAAGCTACTATATTATTAGAAGCTAACTTTTCAAGCTACTTTTAAATATCTAAAAGAATTCTAAGCTATAGAGTTTTATATATATATATAAAGTTATGTAGTATATTATATAAGTAGAGACTTTTATAGAATCCTTATTTATAATATTCTAATAGTTAAGATTAAAAATTTAGCTAAAAGATATTAGATTAAAATATTAGTAGAGTTTTATAAGAATAGAAATACCTAAGAGTACTATTATTTCAAGTATAAAGATACTTAGGGTAAATATCTTATTTATAACAGTTAATTTAAATATTATTATAAAAGTAGGGGGGTATTATAAGAGTTTTCAAGAGGCTATATAGGTCTCTTAAGGGGTTAAGGCTAGAGATACTATAAATCTCTAGTATTAAAATTCTAGTAATAATTTAAAGAGGGTTATTATATTTACTAAATATATTCCTATAAGTAAAAAGTAAGGATAGTTATTAGCCTCCTAATAATAACTATTAGGAAGTATTTTCTTTTAAAACTAATTTGAATATAGTTATTAGTATTATAATAATAGCTATTTATAAGGGATTAATATATAATTTAGAAACTCCTAGTAAAGTCTTAAGATAGAGAAAGTCTAAAGTATCTAAGTAATAAATCTTATGATTTTTTATTCTATATAAACTTTAGATATAAGGTTTATATAATTACTTTTTCTATTATAATAAGTCTTATTAATCTATAGTATAGTAATATAATAGAAAGGTTAACTATTAATTAGTATTAATTTATCTAGAGGGTAATATATATTATATATAATCTTACTATATAGGTATAAAGTAGTATTCTAGTTATTTATTCTTATTATTCCTATATTACGTAATATAAAACACTATATAAAACTCTAGAACTATAGTATAGTAATTACTTACTAATTATTATATAATTAGCTATAACTAGTACTAGGTATCTTATACTTATTATTAGTAAGGCGTAGAAGGTATACTACTATATATATAGTAATATATATAATTACTATATGCCCTATAGTATAGCGTAACCGATATAAGTTTCAGCTAAAATAAACTCTACTTCTTAAAAATATTATTCCTGATACATTCTTTTAGCTTTTAAAGTTTTACTTATAACTTTAGCTTTTTTGAATAATACTAATTAAGTCTTAAATTGATATTTTTAATAGTTTCTTTTGAATTCTTTTACTTTTATTAAGTTTCTATTTCTTCAATATAAAAGTAATATTATTTATAAGTTATCTAGATATTTCTTATTAACTAGAAAATACTAAAAGTATTTTAATATTTCTAAAGTTTTATTCAATTTTATAATTACTACAACTTAAAACTAATAAATCTTAATTAATAGTCAAAAGCTTTGTTGGAATTCTTAAATATTAGAAATTCCTCTTTAAATTCCTCTTCTTACTATAATCTCTAGTAAGTTAATTAGTCTATTATATCAATACATATAATAGAAATACTGAATTACTTATTCTAGAAAAGCTTTATAATATTATTAGCTATAACATCTTTTCAAAATGAATATTCAATTTTAAAATCGGTCTATTAAGTCTCTTGTTATAATTAATAATTATAGATATCTGTATGTTGTAGTTTTATATACAATTATACTATTTAAATAATTATGAAATATAATACTTATTACTTATTATATTAGAAGTAAATAGCTGAGTAAAATATTTATACTTTACGTTTCGTAAATAAATTCATTATGAAATCTTTTTAGAACATAAAAGTAAAATAGCTAGTAAAACTAACTTCTTGAATAATCTAGAATAATACTAGAAGCTCTACTTTAGTTATTAAGATAGTAATAAAGTGTTATATATTAGTTTACTATATTATTAAACTTCTAAAGAAATAGATAATAAGTATTTTAATACTTGTTTATACATTACTATTATTTGGAAAACATCTATGTATGGTAATAATGAAACTATCAAAATAGATTACTAATCTTGTAGCTAATTTTAAAATAGAAACTCTTGATCATACTGAAGTATTATATCTTTTCTTTAGCTGCTACATAGTAGTTATCTAAAGACTTCTAGTATATATATAATAATTAATTCACTATATAAATAATATCTAGTCTTATAATAATTATGATATAATTAATAAACCCAAATTCTTATTAGTAGTATTTAATTTCTATATAAAGAGCTTAATTATACTATCGTAAGAGTTCTTTAGCTTTTGGAAAAAGCTCAAATTATCTAATATATTATATATATTTAAGACTTAATTAAAAAGCCTATCAATATATACTACTTCTAAGAACTATAGTTATAATATTATTTAGGATTGTATAAATTCAATACTAAGGATATACTAAATATCTTTACTTATTTGAAGACAATACTTCTATTAAAGATTCCTTTATAATGTAAATATTGTAGAGATGTTATTGAAGAAAGAACAATATATATAGTTATTAATATAGAATTGACATAATCGTTTTCAAATTAGTAATACAGGTTCTCTATAATAAATTTGAGACTAAAATACTTACGATTTATCTCTAAATAATATTACTAGAAAAATAAAACCTTTCAAGATTGAATAATGATTAATTAAAATAGTAGAACTTATTCAATATTAAATATCTTAGTAGTATCTCTATATTAATAATATTTTCGAATATTATGCAGATAGAATAATTAACTATAATATATCAGAATAACCAAAAACTATTTAATTAGTAACTACTATAAAGATTCAGAATAATATGCCTATGAGAATAACTATATAAATCTTATAATAATCTTATAACTGTTAATCTCTATAGGTAGCTGATGATACTTGAACTTTCAGGAAGTATTTATGGTTATTAAGTGTTTGAATATATATCTAGCAATATCTTAAAATCTTTAAATTTCCTGTAAGAACCCTACTAACCTTACTCTAAATATATAATTTAACATGATTCTCAAAATAAACCTATTCAGCTATTATATAGCTTTAACATATAGATAAATAAATATTACTAGGTAGAATATAAATAATAGTAATAGCTTTTACTATAGACCTCCTGATATAAGAACCTCTATTCTCTTATACTTTAAATATTCTCTAATATTTAATTTACCCTATAATTAATTAAAATCTATAATGAAAATTTATAATACTGATATTTGAAAATCCCTCAATAACTTTGATCCTTAGAATCTTTTCCAACTAACTACTTATACTATTTTATAATTATAAACAGGAGTATCTTGAAATATTTTAAGATAACTAAACAATATTAGCTAAGAAGGTAATTTTAAAGAAAGATCCCTCAATTATTTTAAGATAGTATTCTATTTATCCTCTGTGCTTAACTTTCTCTAGAAATAATTAGATTTCTTATTGATTTATAATTTTATTTATCTAGTTAAGTTTACTCTATACTCAGAATAATATCTAAACTCGTTACTTTACCTATAGATATAACTATAAACTCTACTTAATAACCGTATGTATACTACAGTGGGGGCCCAAAAGTCTGAATCCACCTCACAGTGTACCATATAAAGCAGCCTAGCTTAAAGTAGTATTTAGAGTATGAGTAGTAGAGTAAAAACTAAAAAGAAACTTCATCATATTATTTAACTTAAGATTATCTTATTCCTATTTTCTAGATTTTCTTTATATAAGTAAATAGTAGAATAATAAATCTTCTAATAATAGGGATTAGGTAGATATATGGTATAGTGGTATTTAGAAGGTAAATATAGTGGTATTCTAATAATAGAGATTAGGTAGATAAATGGTATAGTAGTATTAAGAAGGTAAATACAGTGTTATTAATATTGTGACAACTACTATAATCCACTATAAGCTTAATCTACCTAATCTCTATTATTAGAAGATTTATTATCCTGCTATTTACTTATATAAAAGAAATCTAGAAAATAGCTATACAGTGATCTCAAGTTAAATAATATTGTAACATTTTTACTTAGTTTTTACTCTGTTATTTATACTATAAATAGTATTCTGGGATAGGGGCTTTTGTATGGGTACTGTGTAGGTGGATTTAGACTTTTGGGTACTTATTGTAATACTAGCTTATAACTGTTAGAACAGATAGATAAGTAGGTAAATCGACAGTAAAGTTATTACTATAGATAATTATGAAATTAGGAGAAACGTAATATAATAAAAGTAGTTTTCTCAATATAAGGACTTATTTAAGATATTCGTAATAATATCGTTGGATAGAGGGAGAAATAGTAATTTAATTGACAATATAATTTATTATTTCTAATTGTTATTTATAGAGATATTGAAGTTCTTATATAAAGGGTTTATTTTAAAGTTCTAGCTTTACTACTAGAGTTCTAGTTATACTACTAAAGTTCTAGCTATAACTGTGGTATAAAAGCTACTATAGCTATAATATATAAAGTGCTATAACTTTAATTTATATATCCTGAGATAATATGTAAAGTATTATAACTATAGTATATAATATATTTTAATTATAGTATATAGGCTAAAGTATAGTATGAATTATAATATAACTATAATATATTAACTACTATAGCTATAATACATAAGGCATTAAAACTATAGCATATATAACTTGAACTTCTTCTAATGACCTATAAAAAAGTAAACCTCTATATCTTTACTCTATTTACTTAAGGACTACTAGTAGTAAAAAGGTAAAGTAAGTATATATTTATAAAGCGATTCTTATATCATTTATTCATATAGAAATATTATATCACTTCCTTTACGTCTATTAGAATAATAGAAATAAAAGTTCTTTATATATTAGAATAAATCTTATATCTCCTAATAAGGTATATTCTGCAAATATATAGCTTAGTTATATAAAGACTCGTAAAGCTTAATGAAAAGTAAAAAAAGGAAAGTCATAAAAAGTTATGAAACTTAAAATTATAAAAAGTAAAAAAGGAAAGACTTTTAAGATATCCTTTCTTGAAATTTAAATAAGATCTACCTAAATTTCACAAAGCCTCAAAGCTTAATTAAGATATCAACTATATTATCCTCTATATTTATATAATATATAAAAATACTTCTATCTCTAATAAAATCTCTTCTAAAATAATATCTTACATTTATATATTTTACTTTTTTATAATATTTAGAATTTTCAGCTAGTTCTTTCACAATTAAACTATCTATAAGAATCTTAGGTTTTTTAACTTTAAATAAGCCTAGTTGTAGATTTATATAAGTATAATTATATTATAAATAATTTACTTCTTTATAGATATCTAATAAAGCTATATATACAGCTTTATAAGTAGATAAAACTATTATTCTTTATTTTATAATTAAATAACTTAGAATATTACTATTTGTTCCTAAATAGAAAATATAAGAAAAAGTAGATTTCCTATTATTTAGATTTATTATCTAATGTGAATTAATATATTCTATAATATTCTTAATAGAAGATATATTTTTATCTTTATAAATAAAATTATATTCTTTATTATTATTTAAATAACTCTATATATAGTTAAAAGTTAAAAAATATTATTTATCTAAATTATAAATAGATCGAGAATAAGCTATTACTAGAAAAGGAATATTAAGTTTTATTTTTAAAGCTGAATATAATAAAGCTCTTATTTCCTATTAAAATTTCAAAATATCTTTATTTAAAGCTTTGTCTTTATTTTTAAATAACTTAAGACTTATTATCTATAGGAGTTTCAAATTTAAAGATAGTTTCTTTTTTATATTTTTTAATATTTCTCTTAGTATATTTATTCTTATTAATAGTAATCGTGTTTTCCTTTTTGTTTATAGATAAATTATAACTAAGAAAACTAGAAAATTCTCCTAAATTCTAAATCTCTATTTTCTATTCTAAGAATTCTATATATAACTAGTTACTTTTTAATTACTAATAAATAGTAATATACTATCTCTATAGTAAGTTGAAATAGTAATATATAGGTTTTGATTTAAAATAAAAACTGCTTTATTATAAGGAGAAATAATCAATCTCATTAAATAAAGAATATTTCTCAGATAGTTATACTAAAGCTAAGGGCTTTAGTTCAGACTATATAATACTTTATTGAATAAATAAATAAAAATATAGTCTTTATTATTTTTATAAATATTTATACTCATATTTAGATTAAATTCTAAAGAAATCTTCTTTATATTAAAATACATTCTAGTTAGTAGATAGATATATATAGGTTTATTAATATTAGTATGAATAAATACTATAGTAACATCATATTATATTAAAATCTATCTTAAATAAATAGAAAGAATTATTATGTATTTCTAATCTCTAGGCTTATAAGTAATACTAAGAGCTTCTAAATAACAAATACCTTAATAATAATTATAACTTTCAGTTACCTATTTAATCTTATAAATAGTTTCTTTAGTTATATTATTTACTTTAAATATATAAGCCTACTTACTATCTAGAATATCAATATCTTTAATAATAATAATAGATAGAAGTACTACTTTCTAATTATTTATAAATCTTATTTATTCTATTTCTTTTATTTTAGCTAGAATTCAGTTTCTATATCTAGGGGATTTAAATATTTAAATAAAAGAGATAGGTTCTTCTATCTTATTAATTAATAAAACATAAGAAGCTTGATTATATTTATTAGTATTCTTATATAATTTTATATAACTATTTAAATTGAGATAGCTTGAAATAGTGAAAAAGGCGCTTTCTTTATAGGTTTTATAGTCGTTTGTAGCTTTTTCGAATATAGTAGGTAAATTAATATATAAATTGGACTTTTCCTGAATTCTATTCTTACTTTCTATATTTAATTCTAATATTTCATTATTTTTAGTTATTTTAAT
Source organism: Colletotrichum orbiculare MAFF 240422 (assembly GCA_000350065.2). Lineage (NCBI taxonomy): Eukaryota > Fungi > Ascomycota > Sordariomycetes > Glomerellales > Glomerellaceae > Colletotrichum > Colletotrichum orbiculare. Next base: position 1,204,208 of record AMCV02000010.1, read on the forward strand.
ATTTGAATTCTCTTCTAGAATTATTCTAGTTATTTCTTGAATTTTAGTAGTAGAATTTATTAAGGAGTTATTATTATTATTATTACTACTATTATCTTGATTTATATTAGAAATAGAGCTATCTAAATTTAAAATAAGATTTTATTAAGCTGATGAGACTTACAATTTTCAGAATATATTTCTCAATAAACGGATAAAAGTAACTCTTTTTCTAAAGTATAAAAAGTATTTTCTAGGATTTCTATATTTCTAGACTATATAGTTTTCCTTTTATTAAGATCCTAAATTTTATAGGTATTATTTCTATAAGTTATAATAGTTCTTTTATAAACTCTTATATCTAATTCTTTAGTATTATGACTTTTATTTTTATAATAATAGAAGCTACCTATATCTTAATAGTATTAACATTAGGTTTTATTTTATTTTCTAACTTTTAGGGAGTCTTGAAATCTATAGAATTATGAGGAGC
>AMCV02000010.1:1204684-1221962 GCA_000350065.2 Colletotrichum orbiculare MAFF 240422
TTACTTATTATATATATATATATATATATATATATATATATATATACATATAGAAATTATTAAAGTATTTCTTTATAAATACTAAGGTAAAATTAAGTGATAAATTAGAATTCTAATTTCATTAATTAGAATTCTTATTATTCTTTCTATTAAACTATTAGGCCTTTAAATATAAAGAAGCTTAATATTATAGATAATATTAGAATAAGAATAAATATTCTTTATCCTTTTATTAGTAACTTCATTACTTCTATTAGTCTTAAATTGTTTTGTTCTTCTCTTATTATTGTTATTATTTACTAATTCCTTAAATGTAAGAAAGACTTTAGAAATCTCTTTAGCTAATTTAGTTTTTAATAAAAGTCCCTAAGTAATCCTAGTTGATATATTGATAAATAGAATAAATCTATTAAATCTATTATATATAATAAGAGTTATAGGTCTATATAAATCTCAATTAATATAATTTCAATATTAAAGATTTTGTTTCTATTTTTATTATCTTTATTAGTATTATTAATAAAGCTTCCTTCAATGTAGCCTTTATAAATAGAAAAAGTATTTATTTTATTTGTTTTATAAGATAAGTTTAAAATATTATCCTTTAAACCATTTATAGCTTTTACATTAATATCATTTAAATAACGATATAAAGGTTGAATATTTTATAATATAATACCAGAAAGAATAATATTCCTTTGTAAAATAGGAATATTAGTTTTATATGCATTATTCTCCTTAAATCTTACTATTAAAATAGAACTCTTTTCTAAATTATATAGTATAAGGTTTTTCTAGAAACCTAATATGATTCTTATAGTATCAAGTTTACTTTAAGATAATAAATTAACTCTTAATTCTAGAATAAAATAAATTCTTTTGAATATAAAGACTTAATGTTTTAAAAGTATCTTTAAATTTCCTATTATTCTAGCTATGAGGTATAAAGTACTTCCCTACTTAATGTATTTTAAAATTATTTCTATAAGAAATAAAATAGATTTAATCTTAATAATATTAATAGTAATAGTAGTATTTAAATAAAAGTAAATATTTATATACTTTACTCTTTTAATTAAATTCCTAGAATATCCAGTAATTTATTGATTTATTACAAAACCTAGAATCTTATTATTATTCTTCTTTCTTTTTATAAAGGGTTTTTAGATAATTCTTATATCCTTGAAAATATCGTCTTCTTTAGAAAATATATTAAGATTTATATCCTTAGAAATAAATTCTTTAGATTTAAGGATTTCTTTATTTTTACTTCCTAATAACTCGTCTTCTATTTTATTATTTTCTTTAGAACTAGCTGAAGTAATATTAATAGATTCTGAATTCTTCTTTTCAGACTTCTTCTTACTTTTATTACTACTTTTAGCTAGGATATTCTTCTAATAACTTAGAGCTTTTTCTAAGTAGAATTAGGTATAGTTTTCTTTAGTATAATTATTTGTCTTATAACTTTTATAAAAGATTCCTTTTCATTTTTTAGTTTTTATAGAGATTTCTAGTAATTCTGAAATTCTTCTTTTATAAGTACTTTTAGTATAATTAATTAAATTATTATTTTGTCTTTTAGATTTATCTAATAAATTAGAAAATAAAGAATCTAAAATATAAGTCTTTTTATTAAACCTAAGACTCTTAGTTATAGAAGTAATAGAACCTTTATAATTAGAGTTAAAACTATTTAAGATATATCTTATAACTATCTACTTAAGTAATTCTAATCTATTATAAGATAAATTATTAGTTAATTCTTTAATTTTATTTAGCAATTCTTTTATGTTATTAAAATTATTTAAAGTGATATTAAAGGATTCTTTATAAATTAAGAATCCATTAGTAAATCCTAAAAGCTTATAGAGCTCTTTTGAATATTTAAATATTTGAAAAATATTTATATTATCTTTCATAATTCGAAGAAAGCTATCCCTATAATATAACTATATATAATTGAGATCTTTTTTATTTTTATCCTTACTTTTAGAAATAATAAACTTAATAATATCTATAACAATATCTTTACTAATAAGTAAACCTTTGATATAAATAAGCTAGACCTTATAATTACTACTTCCTATTAATTTAGAAATAGTAAACTTTCGAAAGTTATTTATTTTATTAAAGTACAATAAATTACTAAAGTATATATTTATAAAGGGCATTTCTGAAAAGGAAATTAAGGTATTGTAGTAAATAATATAAAAAGATACTGTATTTTCTAAAAGAATAAAGATTCGAGATGAAAGTCCTTTCTTTCCATTTAAAATAAAAATATAACTTGAAGAATAAATCTAAAAGTCAGAGATCTAAATCTTAGTATTTTCTATTTAAAATGAAGATGTAACTTAAAGAATAAATCTAAAAAATCAGAAATCTAAATCTCAGTGTTCTTCCTTTCTTTCTTAAATAAATTCAATTTTTCCTTCTTTATAAAATTAGTAGAAAATTGAGGTAAAGTTCGAGATCAAAAGAGTTAATTTTCCATAAAGGTCAATCTTTCTACTATTAAAATGTTTTAAAACGAAAGAAGAAATAAAGCTAAAGATAATTTGAAAAAGTAGTCAATTAAGAATAAATCTCAAATATCTAAAAGGCTAAAAAGAACTAAAATAAGTAGAAAAGTCAAATCTTTAGATATTAAAATAATTTATTAGATAAGGTTAATATTCTATAAAGATGAAGTAATTCTAGCAAGGTATTTAGTTTCTATAAAAGTAGTATAAAGGTAGAAACGTTTGTAGATTTTATTATAATATTTAATTTTTATAAATAAATAAGAAAAGTAAATTTTTAATAAAAAGAATATAAACTCTTTAGGTTGAAAAGAACCAAGCTTATAACCTATTAAAACAGAGAGATAAATAAGTAAATTAATAGTAAAAGTATAACTATAGATAATTATAATATTAGGAGAAATATAATATAATAAAAGTAGTTTTCTTAATATGGGGATTTATTCAAAAAGTTTATAATAATAATAGTTAAATAGAAGGAGAAATAGTAGTTTAATATATAGTATAATTTACTATTTTTGCATATTATATATAGAAATATTAAGGTTCTTATATAGAGGGTTTATTTTAGAGTTCTAGTTATATCACTAGAACTCTAATCATACTACTAGAGCTCTAGTTATAGCTATAGTATATAAGCTACTATAGCTATAGTATATTAAATACTATAACTATAGTATATATACCTTAATATAATATATAGGCTACTATAGTTATAGTATATAACATATTATAATTATAATATATAGGCTAAAGTATAGTATACACTATAGCGTAGCTACAGCGCATTAGCTACTATAGCTATAGTATATGAAGCGCTATAACTATAGCATATATAGCTTGAACTACTTCTAATACTTTACAAAAGAGTGAACTTCTATACCTTTACTTTATTTACTTAAGAACTACTAGGGGTAAAAAAGTAAAAAGAGTATGTATTTATAGAGCGATTTGTATACGATTTATTCATATAGAAATATCGTACAACCTCTTATTACTTCTATTAGAATAAAAGAAATAGAAGTTCTTTATATATTAGAATAAATCTAACAATAACTAGTTAGAATAATAATATAATTACCAATTATTATGGATAATTATACTCCTAGTTCTAATACTTAACTTTATAATAGTAGAAAACTTTATAGTGATAATGAGGAAAGTTTGACTAAGACTAAAACTTAAAATATATAGTTAAAAGTATTTACTAAATTTATAGGATGAAGAACTTCAATAGCATTCCTAAAATAGAATGATGTAGAAAGAAATAGAATAGTTATAGAAACTAAATCATGAGTAATCTATTATTCCTTTATAACGTTTATAATAAGACTAAAATCTCCTCCGAATCTATATAGTTATTTATAAAGGAATAACTATACGATAAGTATAGAAATACCTAGCTATAACTATCATACTTAAAACTATTAGTAGGTTGGACTAAGTTTTATTAAAACTATTCTAAAAATTATGGTTAACAAATAGTTCATTGATATTTAAAAGAGAATTATCTAGTTATCCTATAAGCTACTATACTAGGCTAGTAATATTAGAGACTAAATATTAATTAAATAATATTATAATATCAAAATTTTATTAGAATATTGATTGACTGATATTTTAGAGCATGATGATAATATAATTATAAGAGCTTTAAAATTTATCTTGTTATATAAGACATACTTGTATTCATAGAAGTATTATTTATATATCAGTTATATTTAATTAATATATTCATATCATTAATTAATAAGAATAAGTTAAGTCTTATGATACTTCTATAAAGTTTATAAATTAATTTATATTAATAGTAGAGATTCTTTATATTAGTAATATAAAGTCTTATTTTAGGTAAAGGTAAAGCTTAGTTAAAAGGATATTTAAATTATAGATATTAAGGTTGTAATTAATATATAAATAAAGTAATCATGATTAGAAGTAATTAAATATCTCGAAGTATTTAAATTATATATAGTTGTAAGGGTATAAGAATATAAAAGTATAAAAGTATAGAAATATAAGATTATTATAGAAAGAATTATTAATTATTAACAATTAAAAAGGTTAATGTATAGTAAGTATACTAAGTATAACTATGAAGAGTTTAGTTTTAAGTTTATTAGGAGCTAGTTATAGTAATTAGTAGGGGGATAGGAAAGCTGAAGTCATGATTTAAGAAGTAATATACTTACCAATAGTTACAGTAGAGAGCACGCTAATAGCCTTTCGTATAATCCTATTTATATAAAGAGAATTATAGAAATATATAGTAACTAATTCTAGAAGAATTACTTATATAAGTTTTACAGCTTCAAAAATACTATAAAAGGCTTAGGGGTAATTACTATATAGATATAAACTTTATACTACTATAGCTATTTTCTAGTTTATTATAAACTATCTTATTAAATTCTTTACTAAAACCTAAAGAGATAATTAAGGTAATTTTTAATAACTCTATTATCATTATATTCTTTTATATATATTAAAATTCTTCATTAGAGTTAAACTTTCCAAAGTTACTTTATATGAAAACTAAGTTTCTTTTAAAAAGTATATTAGTAAAAATAATTCCTGCCTGATATAGTAGTTATTATAAATAAATAATATAATATATAGTCTGAATATAGGTTGTTGAAAGGTATGATCTATTCAAACTAGAATGAAGTACTTGAATGCATATAAATAGAATGGTTGGATCTTATATAATCCCTGCATAACCGCCTGGTAGACTCTATATTATACTTATTCTTATATACCCCCCTAGTAGTAGAACTACTAGAGATAACCTTATATCTTATAAAATATTCTAAATAGTATACTATTATAAATAAAAAATAGGTTAATATTCCTAAAATATGCTTTAGAGTGTTTAAATAAAAGAAATCCTTTATTATAACAAACCTATTATAATTTATTATATATTCAACTATCTTTTATTTTATTTTTAGTAAGAACGACTAGGTCGCTCCTTCTAATATTATTATTTATTCAATTTTTTAAGTATTATAAACAATTATTTTATTATTTTTTTCACCTATTAGTTTCTTTCTTCTTCTTATATATTAATATTTTTAATAGTTATTTTTTCATACTTATTAATAGTACATATCAATGAAATAACTTCTATATATTAATTTCTATAATAATAATTTTTAGTTTTTACTAATATTCTAATTATAATCTAACTCTACTAAGGCTTAAGTAGTTAATAACAATTTATTTAATATTACTATTAATTTCCTAACGCGTTTTAATTTAAATATTTTAGTAAGTAACCTAATACTAGTTTTTTCTTTATTTATCCCTAAGCTTAAGGGGATATTTACTAACTCTAATTTAAAAAATACTTAGAAATTATATTTCAAGATTATAATTAGTATTTTTCATCCTTACTTTATTATTAACAATACCTCTCCTACTTAAAATACTCTTCTTTATTCTTTTTAAAAAACTTATTTTATTCAGAGACTTCTTTCGGATTATATATTGTTTAATTAAATCCGAAATCACTGCTTTTCTTTTACATTTTTAAGTATTAATACTTTTATTAATCTTACTAATTTCATTTATAACTATTTAATTTTTAAAATCTAAAATTAGATTACTAATACTAAAAATACTTATCTAGTTAAAATAAATTTAATATTTAAGTAATAGTGTGAAATAGAGGTATATTAACTTAAGTTATTTACTTAGTTATATTTCGCTAAGTTTTTTGAGTTATTAGAATTACTAATATTTTTATTTTTATTTTAAATTTCTAAAATACTTAAAACTAGTAGTACTAAGGTTAATACTTTAAAGAAGACTACTATTATAATAAAAAAGCTAGCTAGAATTAAATACTTTTAAAAATATCTTAAAAAAGTTCCTATTTTTTCTCTACTTTCTAAAGATAAGGAAGATAATCTAACTAGTAATCTTTTAGTTATTAAAGAAGAGTAGGAGGAGATTAAACTTATTATTAGTGATATTAAGAATAAAGAGGATAATATTAATAAACCGGTTAAGTTTCTGAAGAAGTATGTTAAAATTATATCTAAGTTTATAAGAAAATCTATTTAAATTAGAAATCAAAAAGCTTCTTCTAAAATAAATAATTTTAAGTATTAACTTAAGAATATTAAATATTAATTAACTAATCTAAATAAGAAGTTTATTATTATTAAGTATATTCTAATAAAGTCTACTCCCTTTAAAAAAAGTAATTTAGATAAGATTATAAAAGAATGTAATACTTAACTCTTTAAGATAAAAATTATTAGTAATACTTAACTTATTTAAACTATTCTTTATACTATTTATTATTTAAGTTTTATATTTTCTTATAGAGGTTATTTTTATATTATTAGAATTAGTAGTTAAGATTCGCCTTTTAATTATTATTATTAGTATAAAACTAACTCGAAGGGTTCTTATATTCCTATTTCTAATAAAACTTATAAAAGTTTTAAGAAATTTCTTACTACTATTTAGATTTCTAATAATAATAAGGTATATAATTTAGCTTATATTTTAATTCTAAATCTGACTTTTTATAGTTAAAAAGTAAGAAGATTAGTAAAGTAAAGAAGTTATTTCGATTTAAATTTTAGTCTAATTAGTCGAAAGATTTCAAATTAGCTTTTTTTAAGAATAGAAGTATTTCTAAGTCTACTATTAGAACTCTAATTATTATGTAACTTATTATTATTTAGCTATTTTAAGTATTACTACTTATTTAGCTTTTTATAATTAGTCTTGTTTTTAGTATTTTAATTATTCTAACTAGATTTCCTATTAACTAAAAATCTATATTTTAACTAGTTATTAGAAAATTTAGAGATTAGAGTTTTAAACTTTAGGTAGTTCTTAGTAGCTTTAGAAGTTAGAGTTTTAGTTTTAGTATTTTAGTAATTAGTTTTAATAGGTTTCTTCTATCTCTTAGATAGGTGCTTATTTTAGCTTTTTCTTTTAGAAGATATAATTAATTTTCTACATTTCTCTAAGTTGATTTTTATATGCTAATTATTATATTTTGCCTATTTATTCTAAGTTCTGAGTTTAAATAGTCTATTTTGAATTAGATATAAGTTTAGATAGAGAGTTTTATTTTTTATAAATAGCTTGAGGAATTCCGCCGTTTTCTAACTTTCTATATGAATATTACTAAGTTGTTTTATTAAATAATTAGATTTTAGGAATCTAGATCTTTTATATATATTATTTAAATAGTTAGGAATAGTTTTAAGAGGTTTACTTATTTGTTTTAGCTAGTCTTAAGAGTATTACTTATAGATCTATAAAGTTGAAAAATATTTTAAATTATTTAAATTTTATTTAAGTTAGGTTTTTTATAAGTCTATCTACTAGTATTATATCTATAGGTATATAGACTACTTTGAAATTCTTTTTTAAGTATTCTTAGTATAGTTATATTTATTAAATATCTATATATTAAAGCTTAGTAGATAGATACTTACTATTTAAAATGATTAGTTTAATAGTTTAGTAGTTATTATAATAGATTTTCTAAATATCTTTAAAGTTAAACTTAATATTTTAAAATAGTCTCTTTAATACTATAGCTTCTTTTGAGGTATATTTAAGGCTAAGAAGTTCTATTTTAATTATTAATATTATAATAATGTTTTATTAAGTAGTTTTCTATTAGATTAGTTTTCTAAATAAAGAGATAATATAGTTATAATTTAATCTTTAAGTTTCTTTATAGTTTGTAAAAGAAGTATTTTTAGTAATTAGGAGAGTTTGAAGTATTTTGTTAATACCCCCTAAGTTTCTAAACTGTAGTATTAGGAATCTTGTCTTATAGAAGTATCGAATTATATAATTTATAGTATTTTAGTATATTTAAGAAGGATTTATAAAATATTTTAAAAATAAAGAGTATATAAATAAGATATCTAGTTGTATTATAATTAATATATAAAGAATTAATCTTATTTTTATTTAATATATATAAATCTCTTGAGGTATAGTTTAATTACTATTAGTAGTAAAAGATATTGCTAGAAGTAGTATTATAAGAGTTAGTTTTTATTTGAGATTGAAATATTCTATAATTTTAGTAATATATATATTATAAATTAAGTAAATTTTATAATACTTTTGATTTCTTACTATTTAAACCCCTAAGAAGTATTTAATAGGATTCTATTCCTTAAGTTTATAAGTATACTTTATATTTATAATAATCTTAAAAGTATTTTTTTTAGCTACTTTATAGTATAAGAAAAATGTTATCTATATAGAAGAAGATATAAATACTTAAATTCTTATTCTTAAATAGATAAGGTTTTTCTAAGTATAATATAAGGCTTAATAATTTTAGTATAGTATAGAAGGTTTTATACTAAAAAAAGGATATATTTCGAAGCTTATAAAAAGTTTATTTAAGCTTAGTATATTTCTTTATAACTTTAAATCTATTTAGTAGTTTGATTATTATTAGAGGTTTATTAGGGTCTCTTATAGTATTTAGAAATATATTAATAATATCAAACTATAGGACTTTAAAATTAAATTATGTTGTAATTATTATAGCTATTTGAAATATTTAAGTAGTTAGTATTACTATATATATAGTCTGTAGTAAATCGACTAGCTATATATCTCTATGTATGTAAATCTTTACTTTATACTACTCTAAATAACTATTTATATCTATCTTATAAGTAAAAACCTACTTAAGAGGAAAGGGTTTAGTTTTAATATTTTAATAATCTATTTCTTACTAAATATTTTTTTCTTTTAGTTTTATAATTTTAGCTTTAGCTATTTTAATAAAAGATTTTTATAGTAGCTTTAATATATTAGTAATATTTTTTTATATTTTTAGTAGTATAATTAGTTGATTAATATATATTTAAATTTTAATAAAAAGATCTTTTTTTTAATACTATATTTTAAATAATAAGGAATATTATTAAAAAATTAAAACTATTTTTATTAAGCCCTTATTACTAATTAGGTAAATAAGTACTAGTGAAACTATTTTATTCATACTCTATTAGGTATAAAATACTACTATTATACTTTTTTAAAAATATTATATAGTTATTAATATTAATTTCTAGTTGAAGTTACTATTATTATCTACTCCTATATTATTAGCTTATTTCCTAAGTAGTTAAATTTACCATCTTAGTTAGTTAAAATTTAAAGTTATATTTTAATCTTCTTTAAGTTAACTAAATAGGAGTCTTAAAGTATTTACTTCTATACTTATTTAAAATAGGTATCCCTTTTTAACTAACTAGATCTTTAACTTTAAATATACTATCTAGTTTTCTAGTTATTAGTATATTTCTTAAATTCTAACTACTATTAGGAATTACTTTTTCTAGCTAAGACTGATTAGAGTCCTAGATTAGTCTTAATAGTTTAGGTATTAGTTTAAATATGATTCAACCTTTTTTATTAGTTTTTAAGACTAATTCTAGGTTTAACTTAATGTTTTAGGTTGCTTTTAGTACTAATAGGATAGTTAGTAGAAGAGAAGTTTTTTTATTAAGTATTCTTATTACTCTAAAATTTCTAAGTATTTTAAGAATAAGGTTTTTATCTTTTTTAGTAATTAACTTAACTAGTAGTTTTATAATTTCTTTTATAAATATTGTATATGAATCTTATTTTAAATAAAATTTTATTTTATTAAATTTAATATTTTAAATAATAATAACTTTTTAGAAAATAGGGATTTAGATCTTATAAAGATTATAGGTATTTAGAATATAGCCTATTAGGTATTTAATATATCCCCTAGGTTTAATTTTAAATAATTTTTTTATAATGTTTTATTTATAGTATTTCTTAAATAGGTATATTTAATATCTATAAATATAAATCTATCCCTAGTAAGGTTATAAGTTTTAATAAAAGTTTAAAGTATATTCTAGTACCTACTAATAAAAATACTATTTAAATTAGGTTTTTTTAATTTTATATAGTAATTTCTAGTTATTTTAAATATTTAGAAATATATTATATAATATAGCTACTATTTAAATTAACTCTACTTAAAGTTTAAATAATAGTTTTATAATTTCTTATATTTTTATTCTTTAGATAATTAGTTTTTTTCTAATATACTTATTTATTCTAACTAGTTTTTTAATATAAAAAAGAAATAATTTAAAATTGATTTCTTATTTTATTATTTATATTTAGTAATTAGATTCTCTATTAATTACTATTATAGCTTTTTTAATATTTTATTAAATCTTATATATTAAAAGACTTCTCTATTATTTTACCTAATTTTTAAATATTTTTAGTATTTGAAAGACTGAATTATAAGTTTTATTAAGTAATATAAATATAAAGAGTAGGCTTGAAAATTTATCTTTAATAATAAGCATTTAGGAGTTACTTATAAAAGCTTTAAGAAAGTTAAATAAATCCTAAGTAATATAATAAAATAGGTAAACTAAGTATAATTCTAAAGTTTATCTAGAGATAACTTATTAAGAATAGGTTTTTGTATAGTAAGAATAATCTAATTACTTTAGATTTATAATTTTTACTCCTTAAATATTAAAGATTAAATACTTAAGAATATTCTATTTAAAATATTTTATTTAAAAATATTATATATAAGTATTATTAGATTATACCTCTAGGAGAACTATTTTTAAGTAAAATTAAGAAAATAGTATATTTAGAAATTCTAAGATAATATTTAAACTATTTAAATAGATTATAAGATAGTTTGAAACTAGTTTATATTTAAGGAATATAAAATTATACTTTCTAAATAATTATTTTATAATAATAGATTAGTTAATTAGGTTAAATCTAAAAGTATAATTAAAGCTTATATATTAGATTTTAGGTTTATTAAGAAATAAAGCTTTTAAAATAATATTAGTATAGAAGTTTTTAATATAAGTTATATTATTTAATATTAAGTCTAGTATATTCTTCTTATTTAGACTATTAAAAATATTCCTAATTATTTATTTATTTTATCTAATTATAAGGAAGTTAGTTAAATTATATTAAATTATATTTATCCTATTATTTAACTTAAAAGATCTTTTTTCAAAAAAAGTCTATTAAATTAGTAATATAAACTATTTTATAGCTATTAAATATTATATTTACTAAAAATAAGTAAAGTTTTTAAGTAGTTAAAAAGATCTTAAAAGGGATTTTAGTTAATTTCTTAAGGAAAGAAGGGTTAATACTAATATATATTAAGTTAGAGGGGTAGTAGCTGCTATTATTAGACTTATTATTTAAAAGAATTATTTTAGCTTTTAAAGTATCTAAAGACGCCTTTTTAGCTTTATTAGTATATCCTTTAGAATTTAGCTATCCTTTTAATATTAGTTTCTAGTAGAGAATGTAGAGTTCTAAGTTATTTACTTTATTTATAATACTATTTTAAGTAGTAACTATTATTTAAATATATAGGAATTTAGTATATAAACCTATAATAGTATATTTAATATACTTATAGTTTTCTAGAAAGTATAAGTAGCTTTTGAAATTATATAGGTATTTTAGTTTTAGCTAAGATATTTTATCTGATTTTCCTATAAGAATAATTAATATAAATAGTATTTTACTATAGCTTTTTATTAAGACTTTATTAGTATAAGATAAAATAGAGAAGATCTCTCTATATTTAGCTAGATTATTAATATCTAAGTTTAGAGTTTCTTTCTTAATAATATTTTAATACTAAGTTATAACCTAATTAAGTAAAATATATTAACTAAGTATTTAAAGTTATTTTTTAATAGTAAGAGTTCCCTAGATTTTAGGAATCTTATATATAACTACTTAAAAATAGATAGTATACTACTTATTATATTATATTAAACTAAAGATATTTAAATTAGTTTTCTTAAGGATTTTCTTATATTCTATTCTAACTTATTACTATATAACTAAATTATTCTAAATATAATACTATTTTAGAACTTTTAGAAAAGCTTGAAAAGAGATATTATTATTATTAAGGAGTTTTTTTAAATAAGTATTAGTAGGCTATTATTAATAATTATATCAACTTATATCTAAATTATATTATAATACTTCTTTATCTCCTTATAATTAAATTCTTAAACTATTTAAAGCTTAAGATTTACTATATAATAGTTGAAAATACTTTTAGTTAAAAAAGTAAAAAGCTTAATATTTTTAGATATCTATTAAGTAGTATTTTCTTAAATAAGCTATTTATTAAAGTTGAGTAGATTAATTAGTTTTAAGATATTAAGATCTGGTTTAATATCTAGATTAATATATTTCTAAATATCTCAGCTAGTTATATAGAATTATAATATAATATATTAATAGTTGAAATTAGAGCTATTAGATAGTTTTACTATTATATTAAAACTACTAATAGTTAAGTATACTATTTTTAAGTAGTTTATTAAAAAACTAATATAATAGATTAAAAAATATTTCTTTTATATTTATTATTTAAAAATAGTTTAAAAGGTAATTAAATATTCTAAGCTTATAACTATTATGAATAAATAATATAGTATATAGTCTAAATATAGGTTGTTAAAAGGTATAATCTATTTAAACTAGAATGAAGCGTTTGAATACGTATAAATAGAGTAGTTGGGTTTTATATAATCCTTATATAACTGCCTAGTAGACTCTATACTATACTTATTCTCATAATAGTTTAATATTTAGCTAGCGTTTACTATTTTATAATAAGAGTAGTAGGTTTAAATCCTATAGTAAATAAGTATAAAGAAGTAAATATAGTATTCTTTCTAGTTGTAGAATTAAGCGTAGTAACTACTATTAATTATTATCTTTTACTAATAGCTCTTTATATATAGTAATTATAATAGCTAGCAATAAGTGACTATAATTAATAGTAAATATAATATCACATCTCACTATAATCTTTTATAGAAAGATTACAATAGATAGACTTATATTTTCCTTTCTTATAATGGATATATTTATCCTATTTATTAGTTATTATACTAACTAATTATATTTCCTACCTAAGATTTCTTCTATTTAGATAGTTCGTTAGTATTAGGAGTATCTATAGGGTAAATAGAGTAAAAGCTAAGTACTAAGTATGACTACTTTGAAAAAGACTCCTAGAGAGGTATATAACTTTAAATAGACCAAAGACCTTCAATACAACTATAGTAAAACTGCTTATTAAAAATCATATTATGAATTATTCAAATCTCTTTTGAATAAATTCTATGTCTTATATGAATTAATTGGAATGTAGGTAATTAAAAAGACTGATCAAAATATATTCCTCAAAGTAAATTACCTAACTATATTTTAGTCTTATATTTATAATAAGAATGAAGTATTTATAGTTATAAGTATAGAAATAAACTAAATCTAGTTTTATAATATTATCCTTCAAGTTATCTTAAAAAAGTTTCTAATATAGTATTTACTAGTTTAAAAAGTCTATTAGTATTTAGATATAACAGAATACTATAGCTTATAAAGTGTTAGGCTACTGTTGATTAAGTAGTTTACTCTTTTAGTTTATAACTTTTATAAAGGTTTTAATGGTTATGCTAATATACTTAAGATTTGTAATTTAATTCTAAGTATATAAAATAGATGACTTAAAATAGATGATTTAAGAAGTAAAATGAAGTTTCGGTTTTATATGTCTAAAAGTCTTATTATTATACTTAAAAACCTTGATACTAATACTATACTAATATTTAGAAACATTGATATAGCCTTTAAATATTTCTATTATAATAGCTCTAATATAATCAATAAAATAGAAATCTTAAGAATAGTTAACAGTTCTATTTATAAGTATTGAAGCTGAAATATAATTATTTTAGTTTTAATAATAAAGATAAAAGTTAAAAGTAAAATACTCTTTAGAAATAGTATAAACGTATTCTTATATACTATAGAGTTTTATATATTCAGCCCCCCTATTTAGTAAGTAGCTTTATATGATACCTGGTAAATAATCTCTATAATATGAAAGTTCCTAGTTATATATTATAGTTTGTATGTATTTCTATAGATAAATATAATTAAAAGGACTTAGTAGTATAGCTACTAGTTCAGACTTAGCCCTAGCCTGAAAGTTAATATAAGCCTTATAATAGTCTATATAGAGGGTTATAGCTTAAAATACTAATAGTAGCTTCAAAGTATTAATCTTACTATAGTAAAACTTATAATATTAACCCACACTAGTAACAATACTACTAGTATATCTTAATAATACTAACTATAGATATAAGAGAAAGCAACAGACTATAGACTAGCTGACCATCTTATAATAATACTACTAATAATAGTAATAATAATAAGAATACTCTTAGCTACTATTAAACTAGTAATAAGTAACTAGTAAAAGGTTAAGGGGAATTAACAACTCTCAATCATCAAAGAATAAATCATTCAGAATAATATCTGAAAATAGTACTAATATTGATATAAATAGTAATAATAATAAGAAGTTCTAGTTCCATAAGAAGTAGGGAACTTTATAATATTAATATCTAAATAGAATTTATTTTCAGAAAGGTTAACCTTACGTTATATAGAGTTTTCAGTTTTATTACACTTAGGCTACTAAATAATCTATGTACCAAATACTCTAATATTATAATTTAGTCAATTTAGAGTATAAATAATTAAGATAATATAACTTTAACTCTAATAATTAATTCTCTATAATAAATAGAAAACATAAAGTTATAAGAATCATAGTAAATACTCAAACCCTTAAATACTTAAAATAAGTTATTAAAATTAATAGAATAATAACTAAATAACTAGAATTCTAATATCCCACCTTAAAATATATAAAATAAACAAATCTTTTATAACTTAATAAATAGTAAAAACTCTAAAAACTATATAAGAAAAATAGAAAAAATCTTTAAAAGATTAAAATCTAAAAAACCTAAAACCTAAAAAAAGTTTAAAAGAAGAAACTTCAAAATAGAATAGAAAAAATAAGGAAAAACTAGAAAAACCTAAAACTAATAAAAAATAAGAGAAAAAATTAATCCTTAGAAAATAGACTATTAAAACTATTTCCTTTATAAGGAAGTTAAATATTAAAATTATTCTATAAAGTCCTCTTAATAATATTATTAAATCTAACTCAACCTAAAAACTTCATCAAAAAATCAGCTATATTATCATTTATATTAATATAATAGAGATTAATCTAATTATCTTAAATAAGATCTCTAATATAACAATAACAAATATTAATATACTTAGCTTTTTTATAAAATTTAGTATTTTCAATAAGCTTTTTAGCTAATTAATTATCTATAAAGATAATTAGCTTATTAATAGTTTTAAATCCTAAAGTTTTATTAATAAAACTATAGTTATTATATAAATAAATAACTTCTTTAATAATATCTATTAAAACTATATACTTAGCTTTATAAATAGATGAAACTACTATTTTTTACTTAGTTAAGCTATAACTTATAATATTATGAAAATCTAGGTAAAACATATATACTAAAATAGATTTTCTATTATTAATATCTCTAGCCCAATCTAAATCTATAAACCTAAATAAATTAAAAGGATTAATATTATTGTAATTATAAATTAATTTATAATTAGGGTTCTTTTTCAAGTAACCCTATATCCTATTAAGGGTAATAAAATATTCTTTAGAAGGATTTAAAAAAATTTAAGAGCAGGTAGTAACAGCTAGAGTAATATCTAGCCTAATTTTTAAAGCTAAATATAATAAAAGTCCTACTTCTTTTTAATATTCTAATATCTCTTCTTTAGTAATATTATCCTTATTAATAAAGAATTTAGCTTTATTATCTATTAAAATATTTAAACTATAAATATCCTTTTTATGAAACTTAGTAAGAATTTTATTAGTATATTTAAACTAATTTATTTCTATACTCTTATTCTTATAGTTAATAATTAAATTACTACCTAAAAAAGTATTAAGCTCTCCTAAATCTTAGATTTTTATATCTTTTTTAAAGCTACTATAAATATACTTTGAAATAATAAAATTATTAGCTCCTAGTAGTATATTATTAATATAATATACCAAAATAGCTAAATATTTACTTTTATTAAGAATAATATTAAGTATAAATATTCCTTTATTATAAAGAAATATTTTAAAACTAATTTTATATAAAATGAATTTAAGATATAAATACTAAAACCTAAAACTCTATTTTAATTTAGATAAAGCTTTATTTGATAAATAATTAAAAAAACTAATTCTTATAATTAGTACTATAAATTCAACTTTTAGAACCTTTATTATAAATATAGCTAGTAAGTAATTTAATATATATCTTTTTATCTATTTATATATAAGTAAATATAGTAGTAATATTATACTAAATTAAAGTCTAGTTATAATAAATAGATATAATTAATATATATCTATAATTTTTAAACCTATAAGTAGTACTAAAAGTTTCTAAATAATCAATACTAAAATACTAATTAAAACTTTAGGTAACCTATCTAGTTTTATATATAAGATTACTAAAATCCTAATTATTAAGTTTTATTTTATAAACCTATCTACCTCCTAATATATTAATATTATTCTTTTTAATAAAAGAAATATCAAGTAGTAATATAATAATCCAAACTTCTATAGACTTAATAGATTTAACCTCTTTATTTATAGCCTGAATCTAATTATTACTAAACTAAGAACTTATAATCTTTAAAAAAAAAGTTAGTTTATCTAGAATATTAACTAATAATATATACTTAGTAGTATAAAAATTACTATATTTATT
>AMCV02000010.1:1222981-1234997 GCA_000350065.2 Colletotrichum orbiculare MAFF 240422
TAGTCTTATATTATAAATAATACTATTACTAAGATAAATAATTTTTATTCTATTATTAAAAAACTCAAAACTACTATCTATATTAATTTTCTTAATTCTCTTATTATTATTATTATTATTAGTTATATTAATAAACGTTTTAAAAATTAAAGTAACTTTTTTAGAACTTTTACTTTTTAATAACTTTCCCTAAATAAATTTACTATATTTATCTATAAATAAGATAAAGTATTTATAGTAATTATAAGTTTTTAGTAAAATAAGTCTATATAGGTCTAAATTAATATAATTAAAATATTTAAACTTTTTAAAAAGGGAGGGGCCGATAGCTCGCTCTCTACTGCGACTATTAGTAGACATATTACCCCCTGAAGTATAACTTCAGCCCTCCCACCCCCCCATAGGGTTAAATGTCGGAACCAGGGGCATAATTGTCCACGACAATGGGTAATTTCATTACCATTTTAACTAGTTGTGAGCCGGCATTGGCACGAATACTGTTATCGGGTAAAATTTATAGTTAAATCTATATATAGGGTGAAGAGCTTAGATACCATTCCAGGTACAGAGCAAAAGTAACTAAATAAACTTTTTAAAAATATTTAAATCTCTATTAATTGTATTAATAAACTGACCTTTAAAATAACCTTTATAAATAGGTAGTTTATTAGCTATTAAATACTTATAATTAATATTATTTATTATATTCTTAATTAACTTAATAATATTCCTAGTATAACCTATTCTATTATATTATAATTTCCAATTATTAATATTAATAATATCAGTATAAAGAACTATTTACCTTAATTAAATAGGAATTCTAAACTTATAGAAATTATTAACCTTAATTCTTATAAATAAGAATTTATCTTATTTAATATTATATAGTATAAATTTATTAAAAAAAAATATTCCTATTGAGTTAAATCTAAACTACCTTAATAGATTAATACCTAATTATAATATATAATAAATATTATGTAAAGAATATTTAATATTATTTAAAATAACTTTTAAATTACTTTTTATAATTAAAATAATCTCTTTAGTATTTCCCTACTTAATAAATAAAGAAATCTTAATTTTATTAACTAAAAGATTATAATCCTTTACTATATAAATAATAACTCTAGTATTAATAGAAAATAAAATAGTTTTAATCTATTTAATAGTACTCTTAACTTACTAAATCTTCTTAAAAATTGAAATACCTAGAATCTTTTTAATAAAAATCTTTTTTAAAAACAATTAAATTAAAATTATATTTTTAAACTTAATATTTTCCTCCTTATCTTCTTCTTCTTTAATTTCTTTAATATTAGAATTAAATTATATAAGATCTTTAGTTATATTATTAGAAATCTCTTCAATTATTCCTTCTTAAGCTAAAATAATATTAACTAATTCTAAATTCTTATCCTTTTTATCCTTTTTCTTTTTAGAAAGCTTAGGAGGATTCTTATTAACTTTAGATTTCATCTAAATAGGAATCTTTTTAAAATAAAAACTAAAATAATTTTCCTTAGTATAATTAGTCTTTTTATAATAATTATAAAAGATACTTTTTTATTTCCTTTAGGATTTCTTAATAACCTTAAGAAAAAACTACTTAATAATCTTATTCTTAAAATTCTTCTTAATTATAAAATTAATTAAAAAAATCTAAATCTTCTTTCTAAATTTATCTAATAGATTAAAAGATAAGGAATCTGACTTATAAGAATCCTTATTAGATCTAAGATTCTAAATAACTAAAATAATAAAACCTTTATAACTTTTATCTAAACTATTCAGAATATAAATAATAATAATTTAATTAGATAGTTTAACTTTACTATAAACAAAATTATTAATAAGTTCTTTTATCTTATTCAGATATCTTTCTATAAATTTAAAATTACTAAGAATAATATTAAAAAGTTCTTTATAAATAAGAAACTTATTAGAAAAACCAATTAGTTTATAGAGTTTTTTTTAAATAACTAAATATATTAAAAATATTAGTATTATTCTTAATAACTCTTAAAAAACCATCTTTACAATTTAACTAAATATAATTAAAAGCCTTATTATACTTATTAGAATTATTTCTAGAAATAAGCTTAGTTAAGTCTATAAAAATATCTCTACTAGTAAGTAAAACCTTTATATAGATAAACTAGATATTATAATTCTAAATTCTTTTTAACTTAGGGATAAAATGTAATTTAGAGTTACCTATATTCTTAAATAATAACTCAAAAAGATAAAATAGTTATTTAATAAAGAATTAATCAAAATCCTAAAATAGAATTAAAATACTTAAGGTCTAATTCTAGTAAACTATTATTAACTAAAAAATCAATAATAATATACCTTGATAGCCAAACAATAGATTAATATTCCTATAACTTATAGTAGTCTAAAATTTAAATCTTATAAAAAATACTTTTTTATAAAAATCAAAAAGAACCTAAAATTCTGATTTATAAAAATCTTAATAAACCTAAAATTCTAATTTATAAAAATCTTAATAAACCTAAAAACTAATTTATAAAAAATCTTAGTAAACCTAAAAACTAGTTTATAGAAAGTCTTAGTAAACCTAAAATATAAGAGATTTTCAGCCTCCACTACTTAACCATCTCTTTTACTAACTTAATAATAAACCTACTACTCCAACTAGTATAATCTCCTTATAGATTCATTCAATATCAAACTAATTAATTAATAAAAAGAATTAATTAATTAGTTAAAATAAATATAGAAAGAATAAACTATAAAACCTCTTTAAAAATAGTTAAGAGAAGTTTTATATAAATAGATAAATATAAAGAAACTTAAAGTTAATTAGTAGAATCTCCAGTATAACCTAAATAAGTATTGATAAAAATATAAATATCAATATCAATAATAAGTATAAATAGAAATATAATATAAAAAGAGAAATTAATATAAAACTAAACTTATAACCTATTAAACTAGTAATAAGTAACTAGTAAAAAGTTAAAAAGAATCAACAACTCTCAATCATCAAAGAATAAGTCATTCAGAATAATATCTAAAAATAATACTAAAATTAATATAAATAGTAATAATAATAAGAAGTTCTAATTCTACAAAAAGTAGGAAACTTCATAGTATTAATATCTAAATAGAGTTTATTTTCAGAAAGATTGACCTTACGTCATATAGAGCTTTCGGCTCTATTATACTCAAGCCACCAAATAGTCTATTCACCAAATACTCTAATATTATAATTCAATCAATATAGAGTATAAAAAATTAAAGTAGTATGACCTTAACTCTAATAATTGATTTTCTACAATAAATAGAAAACATAGGGTTATAAGAATAATAGTAAATACTCAAGCCCTTAAATACCCAAAACGGGTTATTAGGATTAATAGAGTAATAGCTAAATAGCTAGAACTCTAACAACTACTACTTATTATTATACTCTACCCTTATAACCTCAATTTAAATATCAATTTCATAAAAGTTATTAATAACTATAAGAATTATAACTACCTTTATAAAAGCCTAAAAGGGTAAGTTATATACAAAAGTAATATGAATACTCTTTCTAATTCTTTAAAAGTAATTACAATTATATTTAGCCTTAATATATTTATTAATTTATCCGGAGAATAAGATGTACTATTTATAATCTTACTATATAAGTATAAAGTAGTATTCTAGTTATTCCTTATTATTATCATTATATTATATAATATATAACGCTATATAAGGCTTGAGATTTATAGTATAGTAATTACTTATTAATTACTATATATCTAGCTATAATTAATACTAAGAGCTTAGTACTTATTATTAGTAAGATATAGAAAGTATATTACTATATATATAATAATATATATAATTATTATATATCTTATAATATAATATAAATAATACTAATAGCTTTTCCTTTTTACTATATATCTTAGTATATATCTATCAATATAAAAAATAGTACTTTTAGCAATCTACACCTTCTTATCTTAATAATATTTAAATACCTATTTATCTATTCTATTTAAATTACCTATCTTTCTATTTAGATAGTTATATAATTTAAATTGATAAATCTCTTAAAGATATAATTTAATAAACCTTTTATAAAAGTATTAGTAATATTACTATTTCTATTTATTTACTATACTTTATAAAACTTATAGTATTTACATTACTATTCTAATACTTCAATATTAATTATAAAGTAGGTTTCTTTAGTAATATTAAGCTTAATAAAGTTTTGATAAAATAAGTATAAATCAATATATATAATAGTTCGATTTTAAGAAGGGTTTTTAATATTAGAAGACCTTCTTAATTAATATAACTATAATTTAAGTAAAATGTATACCAGCTATTATAGTATAAATCTCTAAAGTAAATATATTCCTAATAACCCTTTTATTCTTAATAGAAGAATAGTATATAAAGTTGCTATAGAAGTCAAATTAGTTATTACTAATAGCTATCTCTTAGCTTAAAATATTATAAACTCTAATTAAGATGAAAGATTAGTATTATTAGTAAATAAGCTATTAATAAAAGTATAAAAATACGCTTTAGAGAAGTTGAATAATATAAAGTTAAAGTTATAATTGAAACTTTTAATTTACTACTTAAAGTATTCATTAAGTATAGTAGTATTATTATTAGAAAACTATTCTTCTTATACTATATAAGAAAAGTTGAATAATACTTTAAATTAGTATATTGAAGTAAGATATATTTTCTATATATACTATTTAATATGTATCTTTTTAAGCGTTTTGGGTATTATATATATATTAGTAAAAACTAGTTTTTACCCTTAATACTTTTAATATCAGTAGAAAGTATTACTATTAAGTAATAAGATACCTCGATTAAATACTAGTAATACTATCTTTAAGAAGACTACGTTAGGTTTAATTTTAAATAAGACTTTTTAGAACTCCTTATCTTTATAGTATTAGAAGGTAATATCTTAATAGCTAAAGATATTCTTAGTTTATATATTTATAAAGCTAAAAGTATTATTTTTAAAGTATATAATAAAGAAGTATAAGTTATATATTAATTTCTTCAACTATAATTACTCTTTATAGTTCTTAAAATAAGTTAACTATTAGTAGATTCTAGTTTTGATAAAACTATATACTAATTGATTAATAATTATTATAAACCCTAAGAAGTATTGATTTTGAAGATATAAAAGTAGTTTAATTATAATATGCCTTATAAGTTCTATTTTAGTTTAAATATAGATTCATATAATATTATAAAGTTATATTATTATACTATTATATTAGAAAAAGGCTAGAGCTATAGTCAGAATTAGTTACTAGTTACTTCATTGAAGTATTAGTAATTATATTAGTATTTGAAATTTACTATTATTTCTAAAACTCTAGATTATAAGTCTTAACCCTTTATATATCTTATTAATATCTTTATTCTTAACATTATTAATAATATAGGATTTAAAATACTTATAATCCTTATGGAGAATAGGGTTATATTAGACGATTTCTATAATATTATTAGTAATAATATTCTTAACCTCTTTTTTATTAATCTTTGATATAGTAGTTTGAGTATTATAATAATACGTTTTTATAGAAATTAAATACTAGTATTATATCTAATTATTCTTTAGCTATAAAGTATATTACAAAATAAGATTCTTAGTTAAGATCTGGAGACAAGAAGTTATTCTTATAAGCTATAAGATTTAAAATTAATTAGATCCAAAATATTCAAAATTGAGTAGTATATTGCTAACTACTTAAATAGGAAGGGGGTTCTTATTATTAATAGTAGTAGTATTACTATTATTTATATTGATAATAGTTTATAGTATTTATTAAGTATTCTAAAGCTTTATAGAGATAGCTATAGATAGAATTAGAATATTACTATAAGAGTATATATCTCTCTATATATAGAATATTAGGTTTCTTATACTAGTAATATAGAAACTTATAAATCTCTTATAAATACCTTTAGGTATTAGTATTCTAAGAGTATAGGCTAATAAGATGTCTTAGTTACTTTGAAAATATAGTTTTATAATTATAAATTGAAATCTTTCAAAGTTATAAAAGAGTTTGAAAATATATATCTTATTAGATATAATAAAGAAGTAATATAAGCTTTACTAGCTATTTTTCTTCTACTATATATATACTAAGGATTAGAGTAAAAAAGTTATAATATATAAGGTATTGAGGCTATTATATAATACTAAAGTAGTATTAATAATTTATTTAGTATATTTATAATAGATCTCTTTAGTAGTTTTATTTATAGTATAGATCTAAGTAATAATATCTAGAGAAAAGGCTAGATCTTCTATAATATAGGAATATATTCTAAAGATTAATAGAATAAGTATAAAGCTATTTAGCTTAATAGTATTATTAAATACTTTATATACTACCTAAAGGAATACTTCTTAAGTAATAATAAACACTTTATTACAATAAATCTTATATACATACTAGAGAAATATATAGTATTATTTAATCTTACTAATAGTATTATATACCTTAATAAGAATAATGTAAATTAATAATTCCTATTACTTTTACTTCTAATCTAAAATTTCTAGATTGATATATTATATCTATATTGATAATAATAAAATCGGGAAAGCCCTAATATATATCAATCTAGTATATCTTAAAAACCTCCTATATTACCCCACTAAGGTATATAATAAAAATCAAGTAATATTAAATATTACTATGGTATTAATAATATAGAATATAATACGGCTATTAATATAGATAATACTAATGATAATCTCAGGATTAAAATTAGTATTACTATAAATAGCAAAGCAAAAATATAAAGAAACTATACTATATATTTAGTACTAATAATAGTACCTCTTAACTACTTCAAAAGTGTAATATTTAACTAGATATCCCGCTTTATTAAGAATATTATAAAGATATATAATAACTAGGTATTTAAAATAGTAATAAAGTCTCTATATCTCTATCTTTATAAAGTATAGAGAGGTAATCATTCTCTCCTTATTAAAAAATATCTATAAATACCCCTATTTTTAAATAATTAGTATAACTTCCTTAGTTTAGTAGAACTTATTATAAATATTATTAAATATAATACTAAAGCAATTTATATCTATAAGATAGAATAAGAAAAAAGTATTATATAGTACTATATAAAATATAATAATACTAAGAAGTATAAATATATTAATTATTTTAAGTATAATAATTAGAGAAGTATTACTTAAGTATATTATTATTAGTTTATCTTATAGAGGTATAAAAATTATAGAAGGTTAACAATTTACTTAAGTATAATAAACTAAGAGTACTTAGTAGTTGAGAAATCAGCTATATCTAAGTTAGATAAGATATTTTAAGGAATAATACTTAAATAATAGCCTTTAAGTATAAATATAGATATAGAAACTATAGTATCTTTCTTAATAATCCTACTACTAGAAATACTACTTTAAAGAAGAATATAAAGTATTACTTAGTTTTAGAAGATTCTTATAATTTTACTTCTATTAAATATAACAAAGTCTTGATTAAAATTAATATCAAAAACTATTTAGAAGACATAGTAGTCTTATTGTTAAAGCTATAATATACTTAGTATTATATAATAGTAGTTTTAAACTTATTATCTCAAAAGGAGTCCTTAAGGTTATAATTTAAATTATTAATACTCTTATATGTTATAAGGAAAACTTAATATACTATTATAAAGTATATTCTAAAATTAGTTTTTAACTTATACTAAGTAAATAAAATATACTTCTCCTTAAAGATATATCTTATGAATTAGTAATTTATATTATTATATATATAATACTTCTTATTTAAATAGTTATATATAACTATAAGTGAAAAATAAACTCTAATTAATATAAGTAAATATAAGTACTATAAGATATAGATATATATAGGATATTAAGTATTTCGGAGCATAATACTTTAGAGGTATTTTTAAAAAGAATTATATATATAGTTAATTTAGATTTAATTATTAACTTACTTCTAATTATTATCTCTACTATTCTAAATATATTATGACTTTTAGAATAATGTAATATTACTTATTACTAATTATAAATAATTATAAAGATTCTAAGAAGTTATTATAAGGCTAAAGAAAGCTAATTTGTAATTAGATATATTTTAATATCTATTTATAAGTTAGAACTAGAATACTATATCTATATAGAGATTTAATAAGAAAGCTTTCTAAATATATATAAACCTAGATATAAAAGTCTTAAAAGCTTCCTTTTTATATTCATTAGAATTCTTAATTACAATATTTTAGTAAGTAGTATTTTATTAATTAGAAAAATATAACTATTGATATTTATCATCTTTAAAATAGTCTTTAATATAATAAGTTATCTATTTAAACTATAGGTTAAAATAGGAATTATTTAAGTATTCAAAATAACATTTAAAAACCTAATCTTTTAGTATAATTAAAAATATATTAATCTATATATAATATAAGATATTAAGTTTATAGTAGTAATTAGAAAAGATATAAATCTTTATCTTAAATATATTATATAAACCTTTATTATACTGTAAAAATAGGTATAATACAGAGTCTACTAAGTAGTTACATAGGGATTATATAAGGCCCAACCGTTCTATTTATATGCATTCAAATGCTTCATTCTAGTTTGAATAGACTATACTTTTTAATAACTTATATTTAGACTATATATTATATTATTTATTTATTATAATTATAAATTTAGAAATATTTCATTACCCTCTGAATTACTCTTAAGTAATAAATATAAAAGAAATCTTTTTCAATCTATTATATTAATTCTTCAATAAATTATTTAAAAATAATATACTTAAGTGCTAGTAGTTTTAATATAATAATAAAACTATCTAATAGCTCTAATTCTAACTATTAGTATATTATATTATAATTCTATATAACTAGCTGAGATATTTCAAAGTATATTAATCTAAATATTAAACTAGTTCTTGATATATTAAAACTAATTAACTTATTTAACTTTGGAAAATAGTTTATCTAAGAAAATAGTACTTAATAAATACCTAAAGATATTAAATTCTTTACTCTTTTAATTAAAAGTATTTTTAAGTATTATATAGTAGATCTCAAGCTTTAATAGTTTAAAAATCTAATTATAAAGAGATAAAGAAATATTATAATATAATTTAAATATAAATTAATATTATAATTAATAATAGCTTTCTAATACCTATTTAAATAAAAATACTTAAGAATAATAATATCTCCCTTTAAATTCTCCTAAGAGTTCTAAAATAATAATACATTTAGAATAATTTAGTTATATAATAATAAGTTAGAATGAAATATAAAAAAATCCTTAAAAAAGCTAATTTAAATATCTTAAGTCTAGTATAATATAATAAGTAGTATACTATTTATTTTTAAGTAGTTATATATAAGATTCTTAAAATCTAGAGAACTCTTATTATCAAAAAATAGTTTTAAATATTTAGTTAATATATTTCGCTTAATTAAATTATAACTTAGTATTAGAATATTATTAAAAGAGAAACTTTAAACTTAGATATTAATAGTCTAACTAAATATAGAAAGGTCTTCTCTATTTTATTTAATATTAATAAAGTTTTAATAAAAAGCTATAGTAAAATACTGTCTATATTAATTATTCTTATAAGAAAGTTAGATAAAATATCTTAGTTAAAACTAAAATACCTATATAATTTTAAAAGTTATTTATACTTTTTAGAAAACTATAAATATATTAAATATATTATTATAAACTTATATATTAAATTCCTATATATTTAGATAATAGTTACTACTTAAAATAGTATTATAAATAAGGTAAATAATTTAAAGCTCTATATTTACTACTAGAAACTAGTAATAAAAACATAGTTAAACTCTAAAAAATATATTGATAAAACTAAAAAAATACTTTTAGATATTCTAAAAACTAAAATAACTCTTTTAAATAGTAAGTTAAATAGTAGTAATTACTATCCTTCTAACTTAATATATATTAGTATTAACCCTTCTTCTCTTAAGAAGTTAATTAAAATCCCCTTTAAAACCTTCTTAATTATTTAAAAATCTTACTTATTTTTAGTGAGTATAATATTTAATAGTTATAAAGTAGTTTATATTATAAACTTAATAGACTTCTTTAAAAAAAGATTTTTTAAATTAAATAATAATATAGATATAACTTAATATAATTTAGCTAACTTCCCTATAATTAGAAAAAATAAATAGGTAATTAGGAATATTTTTAATAGTTTAAATAAGAAGAATATATTAGACTTAATATTAAATTATATAGCTTATATTAAAAACTTCTATACTAATATTACTTTAAAAGCTTTACTTCTCAATAAGACTAAAATCTAATATATACATTTTAATTATGCTTTCAGATTTAACCTAATTAATTAATCTATTATTATAAAATAGTTATTTAGAAAGTATAACTTTATATTCTTCAAATATAAGTTAGTTTTAAACTATTTTATAGTTTATTTAAATAGTTCAAATATTATTATAAAATCTCTAAATATATTATTCTCTCAATTTTACTTAAAAATAGCTCCTAGAAGTATAATTCAATAATATTTATATATAGTATCTTTAAGTAAAATATTTTAAATAGAATATTCTTAAATATTTAATTCTTAATACTTAAGGGGTGAAGATTATAAAGTTAAGATAATTAGATTATTCTTATTATATAAAAATGTATTCTTAATAAGTTATCTCTAGATAAACTTTAGAATTATACTTAGTTTACCTATTTTATTATATTACTGAAGATTTATTTAACTTTCCTAAGGCTTTGATAAATAACTCCTAGATACTTATTATTAAGGATAGATTTTTAGGTTTTTTTTTATTTATATTACTTAATAAAATTTATAATTTAATTCTTGAAGTATTAAAAGTATTTAAAATTTAGGGAAAATAATAGAGAGGTTTTTTAACATATAAGATTTAATAGGATATTAAAAGAATTATGATAGTAATTAATAGAGAAACTAGTTATTAAATATAAGTAATTATCAGTCGCGCCATACTATAGGGTATATAGGAACTATACGTATTACTATATATATAGTAGTATACCCTCTACGCCCTACTAGTAATAAGTACTAAGCACCTAGTACTAATTATAGCTAATTATATAGTAATTAGTAAGTAATTATTATACTATAAATCTAGAGCCTTATATAGCGCTTCACACTATATAATATAGGAATAATAATAATAAATAACTAGAATACTACTTTATACCTATATAGTAAGATTATATATAGTATATATTACCCTCTAGATAAACTAATACTAATTAATAGTTAACTTTTTTATTATACTATTATACTATAGATTAGTAAGGCTTATTATAGTAGAAGAAGTAATTATAAAAACCTTCTATTCAAAATCTATATAAGATAAAGAATTATAAGATTTATTACTTAGATACTTTAAATTCTCCCTATTTTAAAACCTTACTAAAAACTTCTAAATTATATACTAACCCCTTATAAATAGCTATTATTATAATACTAATAATTATATTTAATTTAGCTTTAAAATAAAGTATTCCCTAATAGTTACTATTAAGAAACTAATAATTATACTTAGTTTTTACTTATAAGAGTATATTTAGTAAATATAATAACCCTCTTTAAGTTATTATTAGAGTTTTAATACTAGAGATTTATAATATCTCTAATTTTAAACTTCTTAAGAAATTTATATAACTTCTTAAAAATTCTTCTAATAACTCCTTATTTTTATAATAATATTTAAATTAACTCCTATAGGCGAGATATCTATTCTAAGTATTCCTATACTTATAATAATAGTACTTTTTAGGTATTTCTATTCCTATAAAACTCTACTAATATTTTAATCTAATACCTTTAGGCTAAATCCTTATTCTTAATTATAAGAATATTATAGATAAAAACTCTATAAAAATCTCTATTTATATAATATACTTAGTAGTTTT
>AMCV02000010.1:1298483-1310523 GCA_000350065.2 Colletotrichum orbiculare MAFF 240422
TTATTTATTATTTTCTAGGGGTTTTTAAATAGTGTCTATAGTATACTATTAGTAGTAGTAATATTTAGAAGAAGGCTTATACTATACTAATTATACTATTAAAATATTTAATTTCTTATAAAGTATATAATATTTAAAGACTTACTAGTTATATTAAATATTAATAACTATAATTTTAGAATAATTACTCTTCTATAATTAAGATCAATAATTTAGCTTAATATCCTACTAGTAGTTTTATTTTTATAATTATTAAAAGGAGATAAGGTTTGTAGTTAGAGTAATATAGAGGGTGATATTATATAAGTATAATTTAACTTCTTTATTTTTACTAATTATAATAAAGATGTCGGTATCTTTATAGTTTTTAATAAGTATAGGTTTTATATTATATTAAATATACTCTCTTATAAAAACTTCTTAAAAAGCTATAAAGTATTTTATATTTTAGAAGATATAAATCAAAGCGTTTAAATTAAGAATAAAAGAGTTTTAAAAAAAGTATTACTAAAGTCCTTCTTTATAATATACTTACTATATAATATTATAATTACTTTAACTAGAAAGCTAGTTATATAATTACTATTACTTAAAAGTTTAAACTTTCTTAGAAAAATTTAGATCTAAAATTAGTAACTATTTAATCTTCTCCTAAGTTAAAATATTTAATACTTAGTTTTTATAAGTTAACTAAGGGTATATATAGTAATAATATACTAAAGTATAACTTAACTTATACTTCAGAAAATATAAAAATTTATCTAAATTCTAAAAATATTTTTTATTACCTTAAGAGTTTAAAATAGTAATTAGAACTTTTATTATAATATTAAAAATACTATAGCTAATCTTATTATATAAGAAAGCTTTAGGGAGATAATAGATTACTTCTATAATAGCTAAAATAACTTTATCTAGAAGTATAAAGTCTAAGTAGTTTTGAATTATACATTTATAGTTTTATATATAGGATTTAATTAGTAAGAAAGCTAGTAAAATTATAAGGTTATAAATCTAAAGTATTTTAGTAATAGAAGAAGTATAGTTAACGAGTTAAGTTTTATATATAATGTTTTATTATTTCTAAAATTATATTTTAATTACTATTTTTATAGTTAGATATCTAAATCTAAAGGATTAAAATATCTTATAGTATATTAAAATAGTATTTTAGAAGTATAAGTTATTTATAATATTAAAGTAGTTATAGAAGTTAGTAGCTTATATTACTATATCTTCTTCTATATAGTAGTATTAATACTAGAATGCTTTATTTATATACCTAAAAATCTAAGTTATTATATAAGTTTAATTTAACTATTTATATTAGTATTTTTAAGTTTTTGAAATATAAAAACTATAGAAAGCTATATAAGTTTTTAAACTTTTCTCTATAAAGTTTATAATATTCTTTATATAAATCTTTTTAGTAGTATTTATAAGGAGTTATTAATTCTCCTTATAACTTATTCCTATAGGAATAGAATTTCTAAGAGTATTTAATTTAGGTATTTTAATAGCTTATTAGTATTTCTTAGTTTTTAAAGAGTTATTTAAGAGTAGTTCTTAAGGAGGTTTTAAAAGGAGGTTTTAGTGAGTAGTTATTTTAAGGTTAAAGTAATCCTATAGGTTATAGGTTTTAGTTTCTATTTAAAAGGTATTATATTAGGTTAACTACTAATTGGTTTTTTTAAAATTTTAAGAGGGGTGTTTTTAATAGATATCTTAATATTTGAAATATATTAAATTATTATAATATATATATACTTAGCCTAGTGGTTTTTTAGTAGTATGAGACTCTTAATTATTATATATAATTAGGGGGTAAAATCTAGTATGTATTATATATAACTAAATGTAGTTATATGTATTATATAAGGCTTTATTTCAAGTAGTTTAAGTGGGGCGAAGCCTGTAGAGATAGTACTGACACCTGAGGTTTAACTAGTGTAAACTTTACTTCTTAAGTATATTATTCCTAATATATTATTCTTAAAACTCTATATTCTTAATTTATTATAGAAACTTAATTACTAGAGTTAAAATTATATTATTTTAATTATTTATATTCTAAATTAATTAAATTATAATATTAGATTGTTTAGTAAATAGACTACTTAGTAGCTGAAGTATAATAGAGCTAAAAGCTATATATAATATAAAGTTAATTTTACTAAAAGTAGATTCTACTAAGATATTAATATTATGAAGTTACCTACTTCTTATAGAATCTAAACTTCTTATTATTATTATTATTTATATTAATATTGGTACTATTTTTAGATATTACTTTAAATTACTTAATTTTTAATAATTAAGAGTTATTAATTCCCCTTAACTTTTGACTAACTACTTATTACTAGTTTAATAAGGTCTATAAAGTTTAGTTTAAAATAAAAAAATAATATATCTAACTCTTTATCTTTTTTTTTCTATATTAACTATTTCTTAGTATAAAAGAATAACTATTTACTAATATGAGATTATTAATAGAAATTATTAGTTTCTTCTTTTAAAAGAAAAAATGGGCTATATAACTTTTAAATTTAATTTAAACTTTCTATATTCATATTAATATTATAAACCTTTACTAATAAATTCAAAATATAAAATAATAATAAACTATTTAGCTTATTATTTCTAGATTTAATTACCTTAACTATCTAATTGAAAATATAGTTTAATATTATCTTTATCTTAATACTAAATAAGACGCTTAAAATTAGAGACTTTCCAATATAACTTTTAGATATAATAAAAAGTCTAATATTAAATATTTAGTAATTACTTAGCCTATATAGTAATTAGTATTAAATATATACTAATTGCTTATTTTCTATTATTATTCTAATAAAATCTGTTATATAATTAATATCTATAATACTATAGAAATTTAATCTTATTAGAATTATATAAAACTATAAATTGATTTTATATATATATTCTTTAGAAATTATCTTAATCACTAATCCTATATTAATAATTCCTCAGACTTTAAAATTAATTAGTCCATATATTAGATATTAATTAAGAAATATAATATAATAAAGTTATAAATAGTTACTAACATTATTATTATATAGTCTACTAGAAATATAACTTCTACTCTTAAACCTACTATTTTAATATTAATATTATAACTATATATATTATAAATATAATTAGACCTATAAATATATAACTCTAATATTACTTAGTATTCCTAAATATAGAAATAATATTATTACCTATAGCTAAATATACTTATAATTCTAATACTCTATCTATTCTTAAATTACCTAACTCTATTCTCTAATCTTATTATAAAATACTATAAAATCCTTATTTATAGAAAAAAGAAATATCCTAAGTTTTCTTATCCTCAAGATACCTATTTATAATAGTCTTTATATACTTATAATTAACTTAAGTAAATATAGGCTAATTATACCATAATAACTCCTCTAAAACTAAAGTTTATTTATTAACCTTCTTATAATAAATATAATATAAAGTTCTAATTATATTTATTTAAGAAGACTATAAAATTAGAAACTTCTATTTAACTAGTCTTCTTTATATTTAATAAGTAAATAAAATCTTCAGTATTTAATAGAATTTCCTTATTATTAGATATAAACTTTATTACTTATATACTATTATATATCTATATAAATATAGATTTATAATAAGTTAAAATTAAAACTATAAATATAGTAACCTTTAATTTATATAGTAAATAGTAGTTATTATTTAATTTTAACTTATTTATAATTCTAACTTCCTCTATTCCTATCCTCCTTAAAATTATTTTCTAAACTTTCTAACTTCATCTCTAAATAACTAGTTAATTATAATAATATCTAAGATAAAATAAATATCTTCTATCTAACCTAACTTCTTTTCTAATATAAACTACTCCCTTATTAAAACCTTTATTAAGAATAATATTATTAATTAGACTTAAAAATTTAGTATTTATGTTAAAACCTTATCTTAACTATTAAAGTTCTAGCTATTTAGCTATTACTCATATTTATCTTAATAACTTATTTTAAGTATTTAAAAGCTTAAGTATTCTCTATTACTCTTATAACTTTATACTTTCTATTTATTATAGAAAATTAATTATTAGAATTAAGATTATACTACTTAAATTATTTATACTCTAACCTAATCAAATCATAATATTAGAATATTTAGTAAAAAGACTACCTAGTAGCCTAAATATAATATAACTAAAAACTCTATATAATATAAAATTAATCTTTCTAAAAATAAATTCTATTTAGATATTAATACTACGAAGTTCCCTACTTCCTATAGAACCCGAACTTCCTATTATTATTACTATTTATATTAATATTAGTACTATTTTTAGATATTATTCTGAATAACTTATTTTCCAATAATTAAGAGTTATTAATTCCCCTTAACTTTTTACTAGTTACTTATTACTAGTTTAATAAATTATAAACCCAGCTTTATATAAACTTATCTTTTTATATTATATCCCTATTTATACTTATTATTAATATTAATATCTATATTTTTATTAATACTTATTTAGGTTATATTAGAAACTATATTAACTAACTTTAAATCTCCCTATATCTATTAATCTATATAAAACCTCTCTTAACTATTTTTTATAAAACTTTATAGCCTATTCTTTTTATATTTATTTTAACTAACTAATTAACTCTTTTTATTAATTTATTAGTTTAATACTAGATGAATTTATAAGGAGATTATACTAGTTAGGATAGTAGGCTTATTATTAGACTAATAAAAAAGATAATTAAGTAGTAAAAGTTGAAAGTCTCTTATACTTCAAATCTACTAAGACTTTTTATAAACTAACTTCTAAGTCTACTAAGACTTTTATAAATTAGAATTTTAAATCTACTAAAATATTTTTAAATTAGAACTTTAGGTTATTTCTAACTTTTACAAAAAAGTATTTCTTATAAGATTTAAATCTTAGATTACTATAAGTTATAAGAATACTAATATATTATTTAACTATTAAGCTATACTACTATTAATTATTTAATCAATAATAGTTTACTAAAATTAGACTTTAAGTATTTCAATTCTATTTTAGGATTTTAATTAATTCTTTATTAAATAATTCCTTACTTTCTTAAGTTATTATTTAAGGATATAGGTAATTTTAAGTTATACTTTATCTTGAAATTAAAAGGGATTTAGAATTATAATATTTAGTCTATTTATATAAAAGTCTTACTTATTAGTAAAGATATTTTTATAGATTTAACTAAACCTATTTCTAGAAATAATATTAGTAAGTATAATAAGGCTTTTAGTTATATATAGTTAAACTATAAAGATAGTTTTTTAAGAATTATTAGGAATAGTATTAATATTTTTAATATATTTAGTTATTTAAATAGAATTTATAAATTACTTAGTTTTTCTAATAAGTTTCTTATTTATAAGAGCTTTTTAATATTATTCTTAGTAACTTTAAATTTATAGAAGAATATGTAAATAAGATAAAAGAACTAATTAAAAATTTCTCTTATAATAAAGTTAAATTACCTAATTAAACTATTATTACTTATATTCTGAATACTTTAGAGGAAAACTATAATAGTTTTATTATTTTAGTTATTTAGAATTTTAGATTTAATAAGGATTCTTATAAGTTAGATTCCTTATTCTCTAATCTATTAGATAAGTTTAAAAAGAAAACTTAGACTTTTCTTTAATTAATTTTAAAATTAAGAAGAATTTGAAAACTAAGGTTATTAAGTAGTTTTTTCTTAAGATTGTTAAAAAACTTTAGAAGAAATAGAAAAATACTTTTTATAATTACTATAGGAAAACTAATTATACTAAGGAAAACTATTTTAGGTTTTATCTTAAAAATAACTCTTATTTAGATAAACTCTAAAGTTAATCAGAGTTCTCTTAAGTTTTCTAAGAAGAAAACAAATAAGAAAAATAAAAGTTTAGAATTAATTAATATTATTTTAATTAAAGAAATAGTGTAAGAGATCTTTAGTAATATAACTAAAGACTTTTTATATCTTAACTCTAATACTAAAAGAATTAAAGAAGAAGAAGATAAAAAAGAAAATATTAAGTTTAAAAATATAATTCTAACTTAATTTTCTCTTAAAAAGACTTTTATAAAAAAGATTCTAAATATTTTAATTTCTAAGAAGATTTAGTAAATCAGGAGTTCTATTAAATAGATTGAACTTATTTTATTCTTTATGAATACTAAAACTACTATTTATATAGTTAAAGATTACAATTCTTTAGCTAATAAAACTAAGATTTCTTTATTTATTAAGTAGGGAAATACTAAAGAAATTATTTTAATTATAAAAAGTAATTTGAGAATTATCTTAAATAATATTAAATATTCTTTATATAATATTTATTATATATTATAACTAAATATTAACCTATTAAGTTAGTCTAAACTTAATTTAATAAAAGTATTATCTATCCTTTTTAATAAACTTATATTATATAATATTAAGTAGGATAAATTCTTACTTATAAGAATTAAAGTTAATAACTTCTATAAGTTTAGAATACTTATTTAACTAAAATAAATAGTTTTTTATACTAATATTACTAATTTTAATAACTAAGAGTTATAGTCTAATAGAATAAACTATATTAGTAATATTATTAAGTTAATTAAAAATATAATAAATAATATTAGTTATAAGTATTTAAAAAGTAATAAACTACCTATTTGTAAAATTTGTTTTAAAGGTAAGTTTATTAATAAAGTTAATAGAAATTTAAATACTTCTAAGAAGTTTAAATATCTTAATTATATTAGTTTAGATTTTTATAGATTTATTTTACTAGAGACTTATAATTATTATAAATATTTTATCTTATTTATAGATAAATATAGTAGATTTATCTAGAGAAAGTTATTAAGAAGTAAAAGCTCTAAAGAGGTTACTTTAGCTTTTAAAAGGTTTATTAATATAATTAATAATAATAATAATAATAATAAGAGAATTATAAAAGTTAATATAAATAGTAATTTTAAGTCCTCTAATAATAGAATAAAGATTATATATCTTGATAATAGTATTATTTAGAATATAAGATTACTTTATACTTATAAGTTTTATATTTTAATTAAAAAAGCTATAAGAACTATAATTAATAAAATTAGAATTTCTTTCTATAACTCTAATTTACTTTTATATTTTTAGGAGTTAGTTACTCTAGTTTCTATTTATATTTATAATAGAATACCTTATTTTTCTATTAAGTTTAAAATTCTATATAAGTTAAAGAATAAAAAGAAACTCTTTATTAGTAATATATAAATATAGGGTAATATTTATTACTATAAGATTAAGAATAAGTATTCTAAGAAGCTTAATTTAGAAGTAAATAAAATACTATAGTTACTTATAATTATAATACCTATTTAGTTTGGGATTTTCAAACTTATAATACTATTTAGTCTAAAAATATAAATATTCTTAAAAACTAATTTAATTCTTAATAAAAAGAAGAATTATCTATTTTTAATAATACTATAACTATTAGGTCTAGTTAACTTAATAAAGAGAAAAGATCTAACTAATTTAATTCTAATAATTCTTCTTAGAATCTAGTTAATATTAAGTTTAATAGAATTTATAATTCTACTAAGAATACTAGTTATTCTCTTCCTCCTAATAAAATTAATAATAATAATAATAATAATTTAGATCTTTCTCCTCATAAAAAGCTAAGTAGTTTCTCTATAATTTATTCTAATAGAATTATAAATAGTAATAAGAATTTTAATAAAACATCTACTATATCTATAGAGATTTCTTTTTTAAATTTAGAACTTAAGGAAAACTATAAATAGTATTTATATAAAGAAAGTATATTCCTTATAATTAAAAACTATCTTATTTTAATTTTAAATACTAACTATAATTAATATAATTATAATAATAACTTATTTAGTAATAAATATAGTAATCTTTATACTACTAAGTATATATTATTAGTTAATATTCTAGACGAATTAACTATATTTTTAAAAACTATAAGCTTTTAGTTTAGTAATAATTAGATCTAGACTATAAATAAAGAGGTTAAATCTATTAAATCTATAGAAGTTTGAACTATTATACTACTATGTAATATTCTTTTTATTAAATAGAATAATATTAATATATTAGAAGGTAGATAGGTTTATAAAATAAAACCTAATAATTAGGATCCTATTAATCCTATATATAAAGTTAAATAAGTTACTTAAAGTTTCAACTAATACTTCAGTATTAATTATTTAGAAACTTTTGATATTACTTATAAGTCTAAAGGTTATAGATATATATTAGTTATATCTATTTATTATAGTTAGATTCTAATTGAATATAATATTACCATTATATTTATTTATATAAAAGTAGATAAAACGATATTTATTAAGTTACCTACTAACTATATCTATAATAAAGATTCTATAAGTTTAGTTTATAGTACTAACTATGAGAATCAGCTTCTTATTTATTTATTAAATAAGGCTTTATATAAGTTAAAATAGAACTTTAAGCTTTAGTATTTATATTTTAAATCTATTTTAACTAAGATTGGTTTTAAAATATCTCCTTATAATGAAGGAATATTTATACTTAATATTAGTCTTAATAAAAGTAAATATTTAGCTATTTTAATATATTATATTGATAATATACTATTAGGAGCTAATAATTCTACTACTTTAAAATATATTTATAATAATCTTAAAAAAGATATAGAAATCTAAGATTTAGGAAAGTTTAATACTTTTTTAAGTAATAATTCTATTATTAACTGTAAGAATAAAAG
Organism: Colletotrichum orbiculare MAFF 240422; assembly: GCA_000350065.2. Lineage (NCBI taxonomy): Eukaryota > Fungi > Ascomycota > Sordariomycetes > Glomerellales > Glomerellaceae > Colletotrichum > Colletotrichum orbiculare. The sequence goes on from AMCV02000010.1 coordinate 1,307,304, forward strand.
TATTTAGTAGTTATATTTCAAGGCTTTTGATCTATTTAATGTTTTATACTTCTTAGGAACCTTTTAAAGGAAACTATACCTAATAGTTAGCTTTTACTTTATAAACCCTATAGATACTACTAGTACTAAGGAACTATTTAAATAGAGGAAACCTTAGGTAGTAAATATAGTTAGTTAATATAATAGGTGATAAATATAGAAAGTATATATAGGTTTATATTTATTATAGTTATTCTACTAAGGATTATAGTAAGATAATACTAATACTAGCTAGTTAGTAGTACTTATTACTAGTTATTAATTATTACTAGTTATTAATAGCTACTAGTAATAGCTAATAACTAGTAGTAGTTACTATATTTAGTTTATATAAATAGAAAGTATATACCTATTAGTTGTAATTACTTACCGTAAGATTTAAACTTACTATTCTTATTATAAAACGGTAAAAGCTAGCTAGACGTTAAACTACTATGTTAAGTAGGAAGGAATAAAAGTATAAAAATAAATCAATTTAAATATACTAATAAAATTCTTACTCAATTTAATAAAAAGAATATCTATAGTTTTAATATTCTAATAGATAATAAAACTAAATTCTTTATTAATAAGGATAATACTATTAAAGAAGAAATATGAGAATATTAAAAAGAAGTAGGAGCTCTATTATATTTAGCTTTAAAAGCCAAGTTAGATATTACTCTAATTATTACTACTTATTTTCAATTTTCTTTAAATCTTTCTAAAGAATATTCTATTATTCTTAATAAGATATAGGGTTATTTGAAAAGAAACCTTATTATAGGTTAATTTATAATTATAATAATATTAATTCTTTCGATTTATTTAGGTTTATAGATTTAGATTAAGCTAGAGATATTAATAATAGAAAATCTACTTTAGCTTATATATTTTACTTAGATTTATATAATATTATGAATAATAATTTAACTAACTAAAAAATAGTAGTTTTATCTACTTATAAAATTGAATATATAATTCTAACAAATACTACTAAAGAAGTTATTTACTTATATAATAATTATAGTTTTATTAATAAAACTTTAGAATTTAGAACTATTAATAAGCCGATTATCCTTCTAAATAATTAATTAGCTAAAATACTTACTAAAAATACTAAATTCTATAAGAAGCTAAGTATATTAATATTTATTTTTATTATATTATAAATCTTATTGAAAATAATTATATTAATTTCTATTATACTAATATAAATAATAATATAACTAATTTCTTAATAAAACTTTTACGCTGAGTTAAATTTAATAATATTATTAAGAGGAGTTTATAGAATAGTTTTAATATTTAACCTTCTTATAAAAGAAATAATCTTAATAGTCTATTTTCTAAGGATTAATCTTTTCTTTTAACTCTTTACTAATTTTAGGTTTTTCTAATTTTTTCTAATTTCTTTTACTTTATTTTAAAACCTTTTCCCTTAAGTTTTTTCTAGATTTTAAACTTTTTAAACTTTAATCTTTTAAAGATTTGTTGTCTATTTTTCCTATATAGTTTTTAGAGTTTTTACTACTTTTTAAGTTAAATAAGATTTATTTATCTTATATATCTTAAGGGGGAATATTAGAATTCTAGCTATTTAACTATTACTTATATTTATCTTAATAACTTATTTTAGATATTTAAAAGCTTAAGTATTTTCTATTATACCTAAAACTTTATTTTTTCTATTTATTATAAAAAGTTAATTATTAGAGTTAAGGTTATACTACTTTAATTATTTATACTCTAAATTAATCAAATTATAATATTAGAATATTTAGTAAATAGACTACTTAGTAGCCTAAACGTAATAGAGCTGAAAGCTCTATATAGAATAAAATTAACTTTTCTAAAAATAAATTCTATTTAGATATTAATACTGCGAAGTTCCCGACTTGTTATAGAATCCGAACTTCTTATTATTATTACTATTTATATTAATATTAGTACTACTTTCAGATACTATTCTTAATAACTTATTCTTTGATAATTAGGAGTTGTTAATTCCCCTTGACTTTTTACTAGTTACCTATTACTAGTTCAACATTAATAAATTACTATTATATTTAAACTTATTTATATTTCTAAAGTAATATTTGAAGATTAAAATATTATAACTAGCTATAAAGTACTACTAATATTCTAAGTAGATAAATATAAAATCTCTTAATAATAAATAGTAATACTATTTTATAATTAGACTACTTACTAATATAACTATCTTATATAATACTACTTTCTACTTTCTCTAAATTTAAATAGATCTTATTAACTAAATAATAATACTTATTATAATTTAAATAGTAAATCTCCTTAATACTATACTAAATATATTAAATATAGCTAGGTTTCTAATAAGTCTTTAAGTTATACTAATAATATACTATAAATTAATTTATATTAATTAGTCTTAAAACGTACTATAATACTAAAAGCTACTTTAATTATAAAACCTACTATTTCTACTTTAATATTACTATTTTCTATAATTAGTATTATATTAAACTTATAGATCTATAGTATAAATTCTATAACTATTGCTATTACTTATATCTATAATATATAATTCAACTATTAATCTTTAGACTTTTTTAAAACTATTTATAAATTTATAAAAACTAACTTTTATTCTAATAAGTATTAATTAATTAAAGTTTAAATCTTTAGATTAAAATACAAACTACTAATTTTGATTATAAAGCTTATTTATAATAATCTAAGTCTCCTTTATAATTTTTATAATTTTTAACTAAAAAGTCGAATTAGTAGATATAATTATTAATATAATAAAGATAAATTAACTAGTTAACTATTTTAGAAAAGTCTAATTTCTAACTTATTAAAATAGTAAATATTTAAAAGAAACCTAAAATACTTCAACTAATTAAGATATCTTATAATAAAGGTCTTTAGTAATTTCTCTAAAGATTTAGAATAAGAATTAATATAAATAAATATAGATAAAATTAGTATTAAGTAAAATAATATCCCTATTGAGTTTTATTCTCCTTTTAAAAAATTATTTATAAGGATTATATAGTTAACTCTTCTTATTAAGTTATCTAAAACTAAAGTAGTATTATAATTTATAATATAAAACTTATTATTAGAATTATAACTTACTATAAGATTAATAATATTATAAATCCCTATAAAAATACTTCTAATATCTTTCTAAGTATATTTATTAACTATTATC
>AMCV02000010.1:1325048-1361949 GCA_000350065.2 Colletotrichum orbiculare MAFF 240422
ATAACTTATTTTTTACTTTATTACTTTCTTTAGTTCTAGCTAAAATAATACTAATAAATTCTAAATTCTTCTTTTTAAACTTCTTCTTATTTATATTACTATTTTTTAGTTAGGATATTCTTCTATTAATTTAAATCTTTTCTAATTAAAAATAGGCATGATACTCTTTAATATAATTATTTTCCTTATAATTTTTATAAAAGACTTTAGTTTATTTTTATATAGTTTTTCTATAACTCTAAAACTCTTCTTTTTCTTAATATCTTTAGTATAATTCATTAAATTATTATTTCTTTTCTTAAATTTATATAACTAATTAGAAAAAAAGATTTAAAATATAAACCTTTTATTAAACTTAAGATTTTTAAATTATAGAAATAATAAAGTCTTTATAATTAGAATTATAGCTATTTAAGATATATATTATTATTATCTATTTAAATAGTTCTAATATGTTATAAGATAGATTATTAATCAGCTTTTAAATTCTATTAAGAAACTTATTTATATTATTCAAATTACTTAAAGTAATATTAAAAGATTCTTTATAAATTAGGAATTAGTTAGTAAATCCCAAAGGCTTATAGAGTTTCTATAAGTATTCAAATATCTGAAAAGTATTTATATTATTTTTAATAATTTAAAAAATATATTCCTATAGTATAATTATATATAATTTCAAGGTTTTTTATTTCTAATTTTACTTTTAGAAGTAATACATCTAGTAATATCTATATAATATCTTTATTAATAAAGAAGGTTTTAAAATAAATAGATTAGACTTTATAATTAGTACTTCTTATTATTAGATTTCTTCTAATATATAAAAAACTTCTATTTCTATTATTCTAATAGAAGTAATAAGAAGTTATATAATATTTCTATATAAATAAACCATATAAAAATCACTATATAAATACATACTTATTTTACCTTTTTACCCCTAGTAATTCTTAAGTAAATAAGATAAAAGTATAGAGGTTTACTTTTTTATAGAATACTAGAAGTAGCTTAAGCTATATATACTATAGTTATAGTACTTTATACGCTATAGCTATAGTAGCTAATATACTATAGCTACACTATAATATATACTATACTTTAACCTATATACTATAGTTATAATATATTATATACTATAGTTATAGTAATTTATATATTATACTTAGATATATATACTATAGTTATAATACCCTATATACTATAATTATAACCTATTATACACTATAATTATAGTAATTTATTTATTATACTAAAGTATATATATTATAGTTATAACACCTTATATGCTATAGCTATAGTAGCCTATACGCTATAGCTATAGTAGCCTATATACTATAACTATAGCTAGAACTCTAATAATATAGCTAGAACTCTAAAATAAACCCTCTATATAAGAACCTCAATATTTCTACAAATAATAATTCGAAATAGAAAATTATACTATTAATCAAATTACTATTTCTCCTTCTATTTAACTACTATTATTACGAATATTTTAAATAAATCCTTATATTAAGAAAACTACTTTTATTATATTACATTTCTCCTAATTTCATAATTATCTATAGTAATAACTTAACTATTAATTTACCTATTTATCTATTTATTCTAATAGGTTATAAGCCTAATTCTTCTCAACCTAAAAATTCTATATTTTATTTATTAAAGAATTACTATTCTTACTTATTAATAAAAATTAAATACTATAATAAAATTTATAAAAATCTCTACTTTTTTACTACTTTTATAGAAACTAAATATCTTATTAGAATTTCTTTTTTTTTTATAAACAATCAACCTTATTTAATAAATTATATTAATACCTAAAACTCTAATTTTTAAACCTATTTGAATTCTTTTTAATTCTTTAGATATTTAAGATTTATTCTTAATCGACTACTTTATTGAATTACCTTTAGGTTTATTTCCTCTTTAGTTTCAAATTATTTTAACAGCAAAAAGATTAACTCATATAGGAAATCAACTCTTTTTACCTTAAATTTATTCAAAAAAGAGAAAGAAAGGACTAAGATTTAGATTTCTGATTTTTAGATTTATTCTTTAAGTTATATTTTTATTTTAAATAGAAAAAAAGGATTTTAATCTTTTAATCTTTATTCTTTTAGAAAATATAATACTTTTTTATATTATATATTATAAGATTTTTATATTCTTTTAGAAAAATCCTTATAAACTAGATATTTTAAGTAGTTTATTTCACTTTAAAAAAATAAGTAACTTTAGAAAGATTACTATTTCTAAGTTAGTAAGAAATAGTAATTATAAAGTCTAATTTATTTATATTAAAATTTTACTTATTAATAAAGATATTTTGATAGGTATTACTAAACTTATTACTTCTAAAAATAAGGATTAAAATAAAAAGATTCTAAATTATATAAAACTATATTAAAAAGATAACCTTTTTTAAGTTATAAAAGATAATATAGATATTTCTCAAATATTTAAATATTTAAAAGAATTCTATAAGCTTTAAGGATTTACTAATATATTCTTAATTTATAAAAGGTTTTTGAATATTATTTTAAATAAGCTTAATAATATAAAAAAATGTCTAAAAAGAAATAAAGTATTAACTAAAAGTCTATTTTATAATAAATTAGAATTATTTTAATAGGTAATTATAATATATATTTTAAATAGCTTTAACTCTAATTATAAAAACTTTATTATTTCTATAATTTGTAACCTTAAGTCTAATAAAGAAGTCTATATTTTAGATTCTTTATTTTATAATTTATTAGATAAATCTAAAAAAAGAAATAGTAGTTTAATTAATTATACTAAAAGTATTTAGAAAAAGAAGAATTTTAGAATTACTAAAAAACCCTATAAAAAATAAAAAAGAATCTTTTATAAAAAGAATAAGAAAGATAATTATACTAAAGAAAGTTATACTTATTTTTATCCTAAAAAAACACTAAATTAATAGACAAATATCCTAATTAGATATAATAATAGAAATAAGAAAGAATTTAGAAAAAAGAATTTAAAATCCATTAATATTACTTTAATTAGAACTAAAAAGAATAATAAAATAGAAGATGAAATATTAGAAGATAAAGATAAGGAGATTTCTAAATCTAAAGAGTTTATTTCTAAAGATATAGATCTTAATATATTTCCTAAAGAAGATAATATTTTAAAAATATAAGACTTATCTAAAGGTTCCTTATAAAACAAAATAATAATAATAATAAAACTCTAGATTCCTTTATAAATTAATAGATTACTAGAAATTCTAGGAATTCAATTAAAAGAGAAAATTTTAAAAATATTTATTTTTATCTAGATAGTACTATTACTATTCATATAGTTAAAAATAAATATATTTTACTTAATATAAAGCTATTTCTAAAATAGACTAAGTAGGGAAGTACTATATATCTTATAATTAGAATAATAAGAAATTTAAAAATATCTCTAAAGAATTAAACTTTTATATTAAAAGAAATTTATTTTATTCTAGAGTTGGGAGTTAATTTATAATCTTAAAGTAAATTTAATACTATAAGGATTATATAGAATCTCTAGAAAAACCCTCAATCATATCATGTAGAAGGAAATTCTATTTTAATAGTAAGATTTAAGAAGAATAATTTATATAAATTTTATAGTCCTATTTCAAAAGAAGACATTATTCTTTCTATTATTATATTATAAAATGATTAGCTTTTATATAACTATTCAAATTATATTAATATAAAAGTAATAAATATTTTGAAAGATAATATTTTAAATTTATCTTATAAAATAAATAAAATAGATATTCTTTCTATTTATAAAGTTTATATTAAAAGAAGTTTTACTAATAATATTAATAAACGTAATAAGAAATAGAAATAAAATCTTTAATATTTAGATTATATTAGTTTAGATTTATATAGACCTATAATTCTTATTATATATAATAGATTTAATAGATTCATTCTATTTATTAATAAATTAACTAGATTTACTTAGGGACTTTTATTAAAAATCAAGTTAGTTCAAGAAGCTTCTAAAGTTCTTTTTAGATTTAAAGAGTTAGTAAATAATAATAAAAATAATAAGAGAAAGAAAAAAGGACTTTTTACTAATAGAAGTAATAAATTTATTAACAAAAGAATAAAATATATTTATTCTTATTCTAGTATTATGTATGATTTTAAACTTCTTTATACTTATAAGTCTAACGGTTTAATAGAAAGAGTAATAAGAATTCTAATTAATAAAATTAGAATTCTAATTTATTACTTAAATTTACCTGTATATATATATTTAACAGAACTCCTTATAGTTCTATAAATTTCAAGACTTGTTATGAATTAAAAAATAAAATAAAGCTTAATATTAGCAATATTAAAGTATAGGATAGTTTCTACTATTATAAAAATAAAGATTTTAATATTAAAAAACTAGATATAAGAGTTTATAAAAGAGTTATTATAGCTTATAGAAATAATACTTATATAATTTAGGACTTTAGTAAAAAGAGAGCTATATAGTTTAGAGATATAAAAGTCCTAGAAAATGCTTTTTATACTTTGGAAAAAGAGTTATTTTTATCTATTAATTTAGAAAAGAATTCTAATAATTATAAGTTTAGTTAGTTTAATAATAGTTTTGTTTTAAATTTAGATAAATCTGCTTTTAGTATAGATTGAAATGATAATAATACTAATAATAATAACTCTTTAATGGATCCTACTACTGAAGTTTAAGAAATATGTAGAATAATTCCAGAAGAGAATTTAAATCTTAAAATAACTGAAAATAATACAATATTAGGATTAAATATAGAAAGTATTTAGGGAAAGTCTAACTTATATATTAATTTACTTAACATATTAGAAGAAGCTAAAAAGGACTATAAAACCTATAAAGACAATGCCTTCTTTATTATTTTGGATTGTCCTAGTTTAAATAGTTATATGAAACTATATAAAAATACTAATAGAAATAATTAAGTTTTATATATTTTATTAGTTAATAAGGGAGAAGAACCTACCTCTTTTAGTTAAGTATTTAAATCTCCTGAATATAGAAACAATATTCTAGTTATAATAAAAGAAATAGAATAAATAAGATCTATAAATAATTAGAAAGTTATACCTCTATCTGCTGTTAATATTAAAGATATTAATATTCTAGGTAGTAGATAGGTTTATAGATTAAAAATAAATAATATAACTAAAGAAACTATATTCAAAGCTAGAGAGGTAGCTTAAGGCTATAATTAATATTTAGGTATTAATTATTTAGAAACTTTTAATACTACCTATAGGTCTAAAAGTTGGAGATGTATAATAATTCTTTCTATTTATTTAAGATAGATTTTAATATAATATGATATTCCTATAGTATATATTCATACTAATATTAATAAACTTATATATATCTATCTACTAACTAGATTTTATTTTAATGGAAAGAAGAATTCCTTAGAATTCAATCCGAATATAAATATACATACTTATAAAAATAGTAAAGATTATACTTTTATTTACTTATTAAATAAAATATTATATAGCTTGAAATAAAGTCCTCGACTTTGGTATAATTATGTGAAGAATATTCTCTATTTAATAGGATTTATTATTTCTCTTTATAATAAAGTAGCTTTTATTCTAGATTAAAAACTTCCTATAATTATTTTAGCTTACTATATTCACGATATATTACTACTTACTAATAATCAGAAAATAGCTAATAATACATATAATTCTTTAAAGTAGAAAATTCAAATTTAAAACTAAAGAGAACTTTTTATTTTTCTCAGTTATCAATTATCTATAAATTAAAAAGAAAGAATAGTTACTATTAATTGAAATAAATATACTAAGAAAATAATTAAAGAATATAAAAAAGAAACTATTTATAAATATAAAACTCTTATAAATAAAAATCTTAAATTATTTAAAAATAAAGAAAAGGTTTTAAAATAAGATATTTTGAAGTTTTAATAAGAAGTAGGAGCTTTATTATATTTATTTTTAAAAATAAGACTTAATATTACTTTTGTAGTCATAGCTTGCTCTAGATCTGCTTATAATGTAGATAAAAATTATTTTTTAGCTTTTAATTAAATATAGAGTTATTTAAATAATAATAAAAAATAAAGATTTACTTATAACTATAAAGATATATCTTCTGCGAAGAATATTATAAGATATACTGATTTAGATTAGGTAAGAGATCTAAGTAATAGAGAAGCTACTTTTCTTTATATTTTCCATTTAAAAAGAAATAGTAATATTATAAGTTATTCTATTATAAAATAAAGAACAGTAGTTTCATTTATTTATAAGGTTATATATATAGTTCTATTAGATACCTATAAAGAAGTAGCCTATTTATATTATATTTATAATTATATAAATCTAAACCTAGGATCATTTAAGGTTAAAACACTTGGGATCTTTATAGATAATTGAAAAGTAAAAAAGCTGACTGAAAATCCTGGATTTTATAAACAAATAAAATATATAAATATAAGATATTGTTTTATGAGGGATTCTATTAAAGATAAAAGTATCTTTATATATTGAATAAATATAATAGATAATATAGCTGATATTTTAACTAAGTTTTTAAGCTTAGTGAAATTTAAGCGGATTTTATCTAAGTTCTAAGAAAAGATATCTTAAAAGTCTTTCCTTTTTTACCTTTTATAATTTTAAATTTTACAACTTAATACTTATTTTTCTCTTCCTACTCTTCATTAAGTTTTACAAGGTTTTATATAAGTAAGCTATATCCTAGTAAAATATATTTTGAGGAGGAAATTAGATTTATTCTAATATATAAAGAACTTCTATTTCTATTGTTCTAATAGAAGTAATAAGAAGTTATATAATATTTCTATATAGATAAACTATATAAAAATTACTCTATAAATATATACTCATTTTATCTTTTTACCTTCAGTAATTCTTAAGTAAATAAGGTAAGAATATGTGGTTTATCTTTTATAAAATTATAGAAATAGCTCAAGCTATATATACTATAATTATAATAATTTATACACTATAGCTATAGTAGCTAATACATTATAGCTACGCTATAGTATATACTATATTTTAGCCTCTATACTATAGTTATAGCATATTATATACTATAGCTATAGTAATCTATACGTTATACTAAAATATATATATTATAGTTATAATACCTTATATACTATAATTATTACACCCTATATATTGTAGTTATAACACGTTATATACTATAGTTATAATAGGTTATACATTATATTAAGATATTTATACTATAGTTATAATACTTTATGTATTATAACTATAGTAACCTATATACTATAGCTATAGTTAGAACTCTAGTAGTATAACTAGAATTCTAAAATAAACCTTCTATATAGAAACCTTAATATTTCTATGAATAATAGTAAGAATTAGAAAGTCATACTATTAATTAAATTACTATTTCTCCCTCTATTAAACTATTATTATTATGAACATTTTAAACAAGCCCTTATGTTGAGAAAACTACTTTTATTATATTATATTTCCCCTGATTTCACAGTTATCTATAGTAATAACTTGACTGTTGATTTACCTACCCATCTATCTATTCTAACACTTATTAATTTAGAAATAGTAACCTTTTTTGAAATTCCTTATTTGTATTAAAGTAAAATAAATTATTCAAAATATATAGATTATAAGTATTCTCTTTCAAAGATATTAAAGCCTTATACTAAGTAGTATAGAAAAGTATTATATTCTGTAAAGAAATAAAAATCAAAAGATTGAAATCTTTCTTTTCTATTTGAAGTAAAAATATAACTTAAAGAATAAATTTCTAGTATAATAAGTTATATCTTTAGCTTCCTACTTAGTAAGTAGCTTTACCTAACGCTGAGTCTAAAGCCTCTATAATAGAAAAGAAACCAAGTAATATATTATAGCTTATATATATCTCTATAAGTAAATATAGTAAAAAAGATTTAGTAGTATTATATTTAGTTTAAACCTAATTCTAACCTAGAAATTAATATAAGCTATATAATAGTTTATATAATAATAGCTTTAAAGTATTAAACCTACTATAGTAGTACTTATAATATTGATTTATACTAGCTAGCTCTGAATAATACTATTAGTATTATTATAAAATCAGTAGCAATAAGTAGTTAGTACTATCTTTTTAAGCTAGGCAAGCTATTCTTTTAGTATTATGAGTAGCTAAAAGTAGTTTTATTTAATAAATATAGATACGTGAGGAAAGAAGACCCCTTTATGTATAACTACTATTTATAAGTTTCTATAGCAATAAGACGGCTAATTATACAGCTACATAATCCCTAGAAATTCATTCTATAATAATTACCCCTAGTTTAAAGAAAATCTATGCCTTTATAGTCTCACTTTCTAGTTTTTAGTCTAAATTGTCATATTCTAAGTAGTTACTATTAGTATTAGTACTTACTATACTATTACTAATATAATTGTCGTTATCAAGCATGTTATTATTACTATAATTATTAAATATATTATAGTTATTAGTACTTACCTTGTCGACATTACTCTGAGGAGTATTAGAGATATTATTTTCAGAGCTTTTAGAGTTATATGCCTTATTAGTAAAAGTGGGTCTTAGGCTGTTATTATTATTATTAGTATTGTTTCTATTATTATATATCTATTTATATATAAAGTAGGTACTAATACTACTAGTATTAATACTATTCTTATTTTATATAGAAGCATAAAATTTACTACTTTATATTTATATAGATACTATAGGTTATATAGAAGTATAATTATTATTATTATTAGAAGTAGTATAATGGCTGTAGCTTTTATATCTAGTAAGTAGTAATACTAATAATATTAATTACCACGGTAATTGCTATATGGTTAATTGCCGTAGTAGTTATTGTAGTATGAACTACTATAGTACTTACTATAGTTAACAAGTAACGATATTATTATTACCTCACTTTTAAGCTGAGATTTATATATTAATCTGGTTTGTCTAATTAGTATAATTAGTAATTAGATAAGAATGATATATTTAATAAGAAGAAATTAAGGAAAGAGGTTTAGTTAGAGGCTTCTGCTTCTCCAAATTAATAGAGGGGGATTTTATAGATAGAATATATATAGTAAATACTTTTTCCTTAATAATAGAATAATTCTTACTTTATAGTACCTATAATAAGAATAATATAATTCAAGTATAGCTTTGTAATGCTTTATTATACATTTAGTTATAGTAGTCTTATTAAAAATAAGTTAAAGCTATAGCCTTATCACTCAAATAGATATATTAGTTATATTACTATTAATTTTGAAATAAATAGTAATAAGTAGTTAGTATTACCTTTTTAGGCTGGGCAAGCTGTTTTTTAGTATTATGAGTAGCAAGAAGTAATTTTATTCAATAAATATAGATACGTAAGAAAAGAAGGCTCCGCGCGTAGGACTACTATTTATAGGTTTTTATAGTAATAGAACGGCTGATTAGATAGCTATATAATCCCCAGAAACTATTCTATAATAAATATAATTTGATAATACTAGCCTTATAGATAGAAGAGAGTAATAGAAGACTAGGCCTCTCTATAATAATACTACTACTAATAATAATAATACAAGAATAATAATAATAATAATAATAATAATAATAAGAACTACTTATTATCACCATAGTTAACCCCTATAGCTTTAATATAAATATCAATCTTATTGAAGCTTTTAGTAATTATAAGGACTATAGCTATTTTTATAAAAGCCTAAGTAAGCTAGTATTGTATAAAAGCAACTTTACTATTCTTCTAAATCTTCTTAAAATCATTATAACTAAATCTAACTTTAAAGTATTATTAATAAACAAGGCTATTAGTATAGCTAAGAAGTATGAGATTAAAAGAATAAAAAGAATCTAATACTTAAAAGTAGGATATTTAGTAATAATTCTAAATATTTTGAATATATATTAGAAGTAGTTTGTTAGATATTATTTTATTCTGAAAAAGTATATATATTGAAATCTACCTATAACTTATAGTTATTAGCTAATAGTTAGGAAGGCTTGAGATAGTATTATTAAGTAAGTGTCAAGGGCTAGACTTAGGCTTATTTAACTATAAGTTGTATAAAATACTACTTATTTCAAACTTAAAAATAAAAGAAAAGTCTTTATAAATACCTAGAAAAGTCTATATATATAATATCGCCTAAGGCCTATTAGGGCCCCACCTAAATAGGAAGGTTAATATTTGATACCTAAGTATAGCCCTAACTAATTATCTAAGTATAACTTATAATAATACCCTCCTCTTTTCTAGCCGCCACTTAACTATAGGCTATAAGCTAAGTCGCTATTATTATTTACTATTAGTCTATATATCTCCACATACTATTCTAATATTACTATATCTATAATAATATTAACTAATTCTTATATAAAGTTTATATATTCCTCCTACTTAACAAAGGCCTCCTAATAATACTTTCTACTTACATAATATATTTTTATAATAAGAATACTTTTAACTAACCACTCAATTTCCCTATTGTTATTTACTTATAATAATAACCAAGGATTAATAACTATCTATTTAGATAGGAGATTAATAATAACTCTCTAGAAACTGTGTATATAAAGTTATAAATAGATAGACTCTAGTATATCTAACTTAATAATATATAGTAATAAGACTTTTACTACTATATATTTATAATATAATTAAGCTAGCTTCTGACTTAGCCTTAGTAATTTATAATTCGAAATATTCAATTATATCTTATTGCTAACTTAATATTAGTCTATAGGAGACTAAGTTTTATTTATTTAAACTTCTAATCTCTATTAAATAGCCGTTATTGTAATATATATATAGATATTTTTTAATTATATCTTCTTAACTAACTAGTAAGTAGTATTCTTATTACTATTGGGGGCTAGTACTATCTCCTTAACTACTAAAATGAAATCGATAAAATAATGATAATTTATATAAGAAGTATAATCCTTATAATATTAAACTACTGATTGTAAAAGACTTATTATATAGTAAGTAGTAAGTCGTCTTATTTATCTTATAACTAATTAGCTTATCTTACTATATACTAATTAGTATTAAATAATAGGAATTTCTTAATTATTAGAATTAGTTAAATAGGTTTTTCAATAAGTTTAATACTATATCTATCTTATACTTTCTCATAGTAAAGTAGACTACTTATTCTAGTTTGGAATATATTTTAGTATTTGTATCTTATTTTAAAAACAATATTACTATAGCCTAAGTATTAATAGTATATATATAGTAATACAATAAAATAGGTATTAATAAGATATAATAGATAACTAAGAAGATCTAAATTAGGAATAAAATATAACTATTACTATACTATATTAAAATAAATTAGCTGAATAAGAAGTTTAACTAAATAGTTTTTAGATACTAAGTTATTAATATATTAAATTTCTTCAATATTATATTATATAACTCTATAGATATCTATTTAATCCTTTATATTAATCTTATTCAATAGGTAGAAGATAGTTTCTTATTATTTTAATAATATATAAATATATATCTTAATCCTATCTTAATCGCTATTAGGGAGAATAGTAAGATTTATAAAGAATATAAAGTTAAAAGAATACTAATAATAAAAACTACTTTAAAATAGAACTATAATAAGAATATATTAATTAAATAGAAAGAGTATAATATTCTAATATAAAAGCTTTTAGAAAACCTTATTATTAATAGAGTTATATTATAATTTGAATTACAAAACAGAGAGATTAAAAAGAATAATGTATTGATATTAATTTACCAATATTAAGAAACTATATAAGTTACAAACTAAGTAATATAATAACTTAAAAGAGATATATATAAACTACTATAAAACTTACCCTTCAGATATTAAATAAATAAATGAAATAAAAAGATTAATATTATTCTATTCCTTTTTAGATTCTTAGAAGTCTTCTTCTTTTTTACTATTATTTTAATCTTCTTCCTCCTTTCTATTAGGAATA
Source organism: Colletotrichum orbiculare MAFF 240422 (assembly GCA_000350065.2). Classification (NCBI taxonomy): domain Eukaryota; kingdom Fungi; phylum Ascomycota; class Sordariomycetes; order Glomerellales; family Glomerellaceae; genus Colletotrichum; species Colletotrichum orbiculare. The sequence continues at coordinate 1,337,076 of AMCV02000010.1, forward strand.
ATAATAAGTAGTACTAATTTAGAAGTAGAAAATTATTAATATTAATAGGAATTAGTAATATTATAGTAATAATAGATAGGTAAACTAGTATTAATAAGACTAAAAATATAATTATAAGTCTAATAGGAAAAATAATATAACTATTAGAATATATTATAATATCTTACTATAGGAAAATTAGTATAATAAAAAAAAGAAAGCAAAAGAAAAGAAACTTATTATTATTTATATAATACTACTAAGATTATTAAAGATTTATTTAAAAGTATAAGTAGGGATGAATACAAGAGTATTTTTAGTATATAAAGAAGAAGTAGTAAATATAGTAGTAATATAGGTTAAAAGTACTTATCAGGTATAGTAAAAGTAGTTATTATAATATTAGATTATAATAGAGAATTCTAATAAAAGAATAGGAATATAGTAACTCTTAGAGCTATTCTTATTATTAGTAATAAGAATTATAAGAAAAATAATATACTTATGAAATATAATTAGAATATTAATTTAATAGCTAATAATATATAGTTTAGGATTGATAGTAAAGAGGTAAGAGTTTTACTTATATTTATTCTTTAATTTTAGATATTTATAATAGGATCAGTTATAACTTAGTATATAAGTCTAAGGGAAACTATTCTTCTTATATTGAGAATAATGATTAAAATAAGTAGAAATAGTTATATTGAGAAACTAGTTTATTATTATTAGAATTACTCTTGATAATATAATTATTATAAATATAAGTATTAGGTTTAGAATAGGTATAATAATAAGAATTATTATTATTAAGAAGTCTAGAACTAATAGTAATAGTAATAGATATAATAATACAAGAAATATAAAAAGAGGAAGTATAGATAGAAAAATAGTAAAATAATAGTATTATAATAAATATAAGATAAGAAGCTATATAATTCTAAAGAAGGAAAAGTAAGTTTAGATAAAAAATAAAGAAACGAATTTCTTACAAATTAGTAATAAGGAGAATATAATATAGAATTACTTAGAATAAATATAATATGAGCTTTCTTATTAATAGGACTATCTAATATTAATAATATTTAAATCTTCTTATAAATAAGACTATCTAATATTAATAATATTTAGGAGAAGTATTTTAAATAGATTCTTTTAATTAATTAGATTAGTCTAAATAACTAGATATTATTAGTATATTATTAAAGCTATTAATACTAGATATTATTATAGTAGTAAGGTAGAAGGATAATAAGGGGTATATTATAAACTTAAGTATTAAAGCTTATATAAGATATTATTATTAAAGTTTTATATAACTATTACGCTTTAATCTTATTGAACTAGTAATAGGTAACTAGTAAAAGGTCAAGGGGAATCAACAACTCTTAATTATTAAAAAATAGGTCATTCAGAATAATATCTGAAAATAAGACTAATATTAATATAAATAGTAATAATAATAAGGAGTTCTAGTTCTATAAGAAGTAGGGAACTTCGCAGTATTAATATCTAAATAGAATTTATTTTCAGAAAAGTTAACCTTACGTCATATAGAGCTTTTAGTTCTATTATACTTAAGCTACTAAGTAGTCTATTTACTAAATACTCTAATATTATAATTTGATCAATTTAGAATATAAATAATTAAAATAGTATAACCTTAATTCTAATAATTAATTCTCTATAATAAATAGAAAACATAGGGTTATAAGAATAAAAGAGAATACTTAAACTTTTAAATACTTAAAATAGGTTATTGGGATTAATAGAATAATAGCTAAATAGCTAGAACTCTAATATCCCCCCTTAAAATATATAAAATAAATAAATCTTTTATAACTTAAAAAACAATAAAAACTCTAAAAACCATATAAGAAAAATAGAGAAAAATCTTTAAAAGATTAAAATCTAAAAAGCCTAAAACCTAAAAAAGGTTTAAAGGAAAAGACTTTAAAAAAGAGTAAAAGAAATCAGGAAAAATCAGAAAAACCTAAAACTAGTAAAAAGTAAAAGAAAAGATTAACTTTTAGAAAATAGACTATTAAGACTATTTCCTTTATAAAAAAGCTAAATATTAAAATTATTCTATAAAGTCTTCTTAATAATATTATTAAATTTAACTTAACTTAAAAACTTTATCAAAAAATTAGCTATATTATTATTCATATTAATATAATAAAAATTAATCTAATTATCTTAAATAAAATCTCTAATATAATAATAATAAATATTAATATATTTAGCTTTTTTATAGAGTTTAGTATTTCTAGCAAGGTTTTTAACTAATTAACTATCTATAAAAATAATTAGCTTATTAATAACCCTAAATCTTAAAGTTTTATTCATAAAACTATAATTATTATATAAATAAATAACCTCTTTAGTAGTATCTACTAAAGTTATATAGTCAACTTTACAAATAGATAAAACTACTATTTTTTATTTAATTAAACTATAACTTATGATATTATAAAAATCTAAGTAAAATATATATATTAAAATAGATTTTCTATTATTAATATCTCTAGCTTAATTTAAATTTATAAACCTAAATAAATTAAAAAATTAATATTATTATAACTATAAATTAATCTATAATTAAGATTCTTTTTTAAGTAACCCTATATCCTATTAAAAATAATAAAATATTCTTTAGAAGAATTTAAAAAAAGTTAAAAACAAATAGTAATAATTAGAATAATATTTAACCTAATTCTTAAAACTAAATATAATAAAACTCCTACTTCTTTTTAATATTCTAATATCTCTTCTTTAATAGTATTATCCTTATTAATAAAAAATTTAACTTTATTATCTATTAAAGTATTAAAACTATAAATATCCTTTTTATTAAATTTAATAAGAATTTTATTAGTATATTCAAACTAATTTATTTCTATTTTCTTATTCTTATAGTTAATAATTAAATTATTACCTAAAAAGTATTAAGTTTTCCTAGATCTTAGATCTTTATATCTTTTTTAAAACTACTATAAATATATTTTAAAATAATAGAATTATTAACTTTTAATAATATATAATTAATCTAACATACTAAAATAGCCAAATATTTACATTTATCAAGAGTAATATTAAGTATAAATATTCCTTTATCATAGGGAGATACTTTAAAACTAATCTTATATAAAATAGATTTAAAATATAAATACTAAAACCTAAGGCTCTATTTTAACCTATATAAAACCTTATTTAATAAATAAATAAAAAACTAATTCTTATAATTAATATTATAAACCAAACTTTTAAAACCTTTATTATAAATATAACTAATAGGTAACTTAATATATATCTTTTTATCTATTTTTATATAAATAAATATAATAGTAACATTATATTAAATTAAACTCTAGTTATAATAGATAGATATAATTAATATATATCTATAACTTTCAAACTTATAAGTAGTATTAAAAGTTTCTAAATAATTAATATTGAAATACTAAATAAAGCCTTAAGTAACCTATCTAGCCTTATATATAAAATTATTAAAATTCTAACTATCAAGTTTTATTTTATAAACCTATCTACCCCTCAATATATTAATATTGTTCTTTTTAATAAAAGAAATATTACGTAGTAATATAATAATCCAAACTTCTATAGACTTAACAAACTTAACTTCTTTATTTATAACCTAAATCTAGTTATTACTAAACTAAGAACTTATAGTTTTTAAAAAAGTAGTTAGTTTATCTAGAATATTAACTAACAATATATACTTAGTAGTATAAAAATTACTATATTTATTAATAGATAAATTATTATTATAATTTTATTAATTATAATTAGTATAAAAAACTAAAAGAAATATTTTTTAACTATAAGGAATATACTCTTTTTATATAAATACTATTTATAATCTTTTTCAACTTCTAGACTTAAAAAAAGAATCTCTATAAATATAATAAACTTTTTATTAAAATTCCTATTACTATTTATAACCTTATTAAGACGAATTATAGAAAAACCACTTAATTCCTTATTAAGAGAAAGATCTAAATTATTATTACTATTATTAATTTCATTAGGAGGAAGAGAATAATTAGTATCTTTAGTAGAATTATAAATACTACTAAACTTAATAATAACTAGATTCTAAAAAGGATTATTAGAATTAAATTAATTAGACTTATTTCTTTACTAAATTAATTAGACCTAGTAGTTATAATATTATTAAAAATAGATAACTCTTCTTTTTATTAAAAATTAAATCAATTTTCAAAAATATTTATATTTCTAGACTAAATAGTATTATAAACTTAAAGATCCTAAACTAAATAGGTATTATAACTATAAATAACTATAGTACTTTTTTTTACTTTTAAATTAAGTTTCTTAAAATACTTATTTTTAATTTTATAATAATAAATACTACTTTAAACTTTTATATTATGAATAAAAGGTTTCTTTTTCTTCTTTAATTTATATGGAATTTTAAACTTAATAGAAAAATAAGGTATTTCATTATAAATATAGATAGAAGCTAAAATAGCTAACCCCTAAAAGTATAAAAGTAAACTAGAGTTATAGAAAAAGATTCTAGCTTTATCAACTATGATTCTTATAGCCTTTTTAATTAAACTACTAGACTCATAAGTATAAAATAGTCTTACATTATAAATAATACTATTATTAAAATAAATAATTTTTGTTTTATTATTAGAAAACTTAAAACTACTATCTATATTAACTTCTTTAATTCTCTTATTATTATTATTATTAATTATATTAATAAACTTTTTAAAAACTGAAGTAATTCTTTAAAAACTTTTACTTCTTAACAACTTTCCCTAGATAAATCTACTATACTTATCTATAAATAAGATAAAATATTTATAGTAATTATAAGTTTTTGGTAAAATAGGTCTATATAAGTCTAAACTAATATAATTAAAATATTCAAACTTTTTAAAAATATTTAAATCTCTATTAACTTTATTAGTAAACTTATTTTTAAGATAGGTTTTACAAATAAGTAGTTTATTACCTTTTGAATATTTATAATTAATATTATTTATTTTATTCTTAATTAACTTAATAACATTACTAGTATAGCCTATTCTATCATACTAAAATTTCAAATTATTAATATTAGTAATATTAATATAAAGAACTATTTACTTTAGTTAAATAAGAATTCTAAACTTATAGAAATTATTAACCTTAGTTCTTATAAATAAGAGTTTATCCCATTTAATATTATATAGTATAGGTTTATTGAAAAAGATAAACAATATTCTTATTAAGTTAAATTTATACTAACTTAATAGATTAATACCTAGTTATAATATATAATAAATATTATATAAAAAATATTTAATATTATTTAAGATAATTTTCAAATTACTTTTTATAATTAAAGTAATCTTTTTAGTATTTCCCTACTTAATAGGTAAAAAAGTCTTAGTTTGATTAACTAAAAGATTATAATTTGTAACTATATAAATAATAACTCTAGTATTAATAAAAAACAAAATAGTTTTAATCTATTTAATAGAACTCCTAACTTACTAAATCTTCTTAGAGATTAGAATACTTAGAATGTTTTTAGTAAAAGTCTTTTTAAGAAAGAGTTAAGTTAGGGTTATATTTTTATATTTAATATTTTCTTTTTTATCTTTTTCTTTTTTAATTCCTTTAGTATTAGAATTAAATTATATAAGATCTTTAGTTATATTACTAGAGATTTTTTCAACTATTCCTTCTTAAGTTAAAATAATATTAACTAACTCTAAATTCTTATCCTTTTTATCTTTTTTCTTTTTAGAAAACTTAGGAAGATTCTTATTAACTTTAGATATTATCTAAATAAAAGTCTTTTTAGGATAAAACCTTAAACAGTTTTCCTTAGTATAGTTAGTTTTTTCATAATAGTTATAAAGAATACCTTTCTATTTCTTCTAAAGTTTCTTAATAACTTTAAGAAAAAACTATTTAATAACCTTATTCTTGAAATTCTTCTTAATTATAAAATTAATTAAAGAAATCTAAATCGTCTTTCTAAACTAATCTAATAGATTAAAAAATAAAGAATCTAATTTATAAGAACTTTTATTAAATTTAAGACTTTAAATAACTAAAGTAATAAAACCTTTATAACTTTTATCTAGACTATTTAGGATATAAATAATCATAACTTAGTTAGATAGTTTAACTTTATTATAAGAAAAATTATTAATAAATTCTTTTATCTTATTCAGATATTCTTTTATAAACTCAAAATCCCTAAGAATAATATTCAAAATCCTTTATAAATAAGAAACTTATTAGAAAAACTAATTAATTTATAAAGTCTTTTTAAATAACTAAATATATTAAAAGTATTAGTACTATTTTTAATAACTCTGAAAAAACTATCTTTATAATTTAACTATATATAACTAAAAACCTTATTATACGTATTAGAATTATTTCTAGAAATAGGCTTAGTTAAATCCACAAAAATATCTTTACTAATAAGTAAAACCTTTATAAGGATAGACTAGATATTATAATTCTAAATTTCTTTTAACTTGAAGATAAAATATAACTTAGAATTACTTATATTCTTAAATAACAACTTAAGAAAATAAAATAATTATTTAATAAAGAATTAATCAAAATCCTAAAATAGAGTTAAGATACTTAAAGTCTAACCCTAGTAAACTATTATTAACTAAAAAATTAATAATGGTATAGCTCAACGGTTGAATAATAAATCAATACTCCTATAACCTATAATAATCTAAAGTTTAAATCTCATAAGAAATACGTTTTTATAAAAATTAGAAATAACTTAAAATTCTAATTTATAAAAATCTTAATAAACCTAAATTCTAATTTATAAAAATCTTAATAGACCTAAAAGCTAATTTATAAAAAGTCTTAATAGACCTAAAAACTAATTTATAAAAAATCTTAGTAAACCTAAAATATAAGTGATTTTTAACTTCTACTACTTAATTATCTCTTTTACTAGTCTAATAGTAAACCTACTACCCTAACTATTATAATCTCCTTATAGATTCATCTAATATTAAACTAATTAATTAATAAGAAGAATTAATTAATTAATTAAAATAAATATAAAAAGAATAAGCTATAAAGTTTTATAGAAATAGTTAGGAGAGGTTTTATATAAATAGATAGGTATAAAGAAACTTAGGGTTAGTTAGTATAATCTTTAGTATAACCTAAATAAGTATTAATAAAAATATAGATACTAATATTAATAATAGGTATAGATAGGGATATAATATAAAAAGAGAAATTAATATAAAGCTAAGTTTATAATTTATTAAATTAGTAATAAGTAATTAGTAAAAAGTCAAGAAGAATTAATAACTCTTAATTATCAAAAAATAAGTCATTTTGAATAATATCTAAAAATAGTACTAATATTAATATAAATAGTAATAATAATAGGAAGTTCTGATTCTACAGGAAGTAGGGAACTTTGTAGTATTAATATCTAAATAGAATTTATTTTCAAAAAGATTAACCTTATATCATATAGAGCTTTTAGCTCCGTTATGCTTAGGCTACTAAGTGGTCTGTTTACTGAATACTCTAATATTATAGTTTAATCAATTTAGAGTATAAGTAATTAAAATAGTATAATTTTAACTCTAATAATTGATTTTCTATAATAAATAGAAAACATAGGGTTATAAGAGTAAAAGAGAATACTTAAGTCTTTAAACACCTAAAATAGGTTATTAGGATTAATAGAGTAATAGCTAAATAGCTAGAACTCTAACAAGTCTAATAAAGAGTTTTCATTTTAAATATAAACTCATCAAGTTTATTATAATACTATTAAGGTACTACTAAAGTATTTCTTATAGCTAGCTTCTAATAATAAGTATAATACTATCCTTTTTTATAATAGTTATTTATTAGAAATATAAGAATTTTCTTATATTCTTCTATATTAATTTACCTTTTTAATTTCTAAAGGATTAGGTATTTAGTAATAGTTTTAAAAGTCTTTTAGATAAACCTCTTTGAATAATTATAAATAATTACTTCCTATAGTAGAAGAATTGTATTCTCATTAGAATTAAATTTTAAACTAAGCTTTTAGTTTTAATATAATTTATTTATAATAATTAAGTAAAGATTTTTAGTATTAAAATCATTAAATAGTGAAATTTTATTTTATTTCAATTTATATATGATTATTTCCTTATAGTTATTAGTAGAAATATATCTAATTTTCTGAATACTTACGATTTTCTAGTTTTATAATAAATAGTTATATATAGCTACTAATAGCTACTAACTTATTACTATATAGATTATATTATTATAAGTAGGTTAAAATATAAGTATATTAGTTTTAAACCTCATAAGGTATTAGTTAAAATATATACTAGGATTCTTAGAGGAATTATTAGGTTTCTAGCTGATTTTATTAGATAGATATTAAATGTCCTTTTAGTATATACTTATATTAGAATTTTAAAGTTTTAATATAATATGATTTTGATAATTCCTTTAGTATTAAGAATGTCGACTTTATTAGAAATATGAATTCCTAGTTTAATAAAATCTTAGTATTAAGCTTATTTATTACTTAAGTTTTAAGGTTGAGTTTTATAATTTCAGGTAAAGCATTACTTATTCCTTAGTAGAATAAAGAGAATATAGCTTAGTTCTTAGCTTATAAGGTTTCTATCTTTAATAATTATATGGTTAAATTTAAATTAAATTTATAGTGAAGCATTTGATTTAAGATATCTTTTTAAATAAAGTATCTTGTGGCTCTAGTATTAATATATATATTAAACGTAGTACTATTTAGTATGTTTATTATTTAATATAAGTATAAATACTTTTATATAGAGTAATTAATAGTATAGTTATTAGAAGGAGTTTTAATTCTAAAAAATTCTTTTCCTAAGAGGATTTAATCTTCCTTTAGTAATGTTGGTAATATTGCTCTTTTTCCTTATATTTTTTACTTATAGGTTTATTATAGATAGGATATCTTGAGGAAATAAAGAAGTTACTTCAATATTCTAATAATTCCTAATAGTTATTTAAAATAAATTTATTAGAAATAATATTGATATCTTTTGTTTAATTTAATTTTAAAATGCTATTTCTCAAATCTTTAGCTCTATAGTTATTATTAGGGGTATATATATTATATTATTCCTAGGAATTCTGCTTGATATTCTTTTTAATTTTATAATTAATATCATTATTAGGATTGGAGACTTGGATATCTATAAAGATTTATAATTTGTTTTTATCAATAGGATTGAACTTAAGATAATAATTATAAATAATCTTTCCTAATCTAGTATTTTAACTTATTCTCTGAGATTAATTATATCTTTTTATAGGTTTATTCTATTCTTTTCTAATAGAAGGAAATCCTATATTGATTAATTATTTTTCTTTCTAAATTCATTAATAAAATAAGTTACCTCTTTAGCAATATATTTTAGTTAGTTAAATTGATTTAGTTTAAGTGAAAATTGTATTAAAGGTTTAGATTATATTTTATATAGTTAATTTACTTAGTGATTTATCTAATTCATAGTATTTTCAAGCTTATTATAATTCTTTTATATACGTTTTCTTCTTAAGGTTTTTTATTTTCTAGAAATTATATTTCTTATTTATTTATCTTAGTAATTTATTATAAATTCAATTTACTTATCTCTTTTAATATTTAATTTAGGTCTTAGAATTCCTATAATTAGATTAGAGTTTAATTTATTATAGAATACTTCAAAAACCTTAGATTTATATTATTATACTTATTTTATAAGACTTATAACTTTAGTAATAAATATCTTAAAATCTAGTTTATTCTAGATATTATTTATAGTAAAATAGACTTTATTAATTTCTTATTCTACTATTTGAATAGAAACCTGAAATCTAGTTTTTAAAAGGATAATGTAGTTATTTAATTTATATTAGTAATATTAGACTACTTCTTGTTATTTATTAGTAGAGTCTATTCTATATTAAGTATAAGTAGTTCTATAGAAGTATTAAGGTATATTTTGAATAAATACTAAGTAGTAATTACTAGAGTTATTTATATAAAATCTTACTATTTTAATAAGTTGTTCTATATTTATATAAGTCTTTTTAGCATTCTTTATATAGAATTCTCTAGAAAGATTATATTAGTTAGTAGAATTAAAGAATCTAATATTTTCTAGTTTAAATTTCTAACTCTATAGTAATTCCTTAATATTTATATTCAATAAGTTAATTACTAAATTACTTTCTTTTTTATTATAATTTGTAAACAAGGTTTTGGTAGTAGTCTTAGAGAGTCTTTATTTAATTTTCCATTTTTCTTTAATTATAGTTTTCTATATACTTAATAAGATATAACTAATAGTTTCTAGAAGTTAGTTAGATTTAGAAGTAGATTTAATGATAGATTGAAAAGTAGATTTAAAAGTAGATTTAGTAGTAGATTAAGAAGTATATCTATTTCCTTTCGAATTAGACTCATAGTTTAATAAGAATTAATAGGTTTATAAGTTACTAATAATATAGTTAGTATAAGAGATTCTATATATAATTCTTAATATATAATAGTATTTATTATAATTTCTTTATAACTTTCTATTAATATTCTGATATTTCTATTTTTCCTATATAAAAAGAAGATAAGTCTAAATATACTGAATATTCCTTTTAGAGTAAGTTATATAAATATCATACTTAATACTCCTAATAGGATTCTATCTTATCTAATTAGCTATAATTATAGTGAAATCACTAGGATTATTAATTCAAGCTTAACAAATATAATTTGAAAAATAAGTAATAAGGTTATTTAATTAAATAGGAATTAAGTTAATAGAGCTCAGCTTAAACTTCCTAAGTCTAATTAGAAGTTTTCATAAGTTCCTATTCTTTTAAAAACTTTAATTTCTCAGGTTGCTTATTTTCAATTTAGTAAAGATCTATTTAAATAGAGATTTAAAAAGTCATTTCATAAGAAGAATCGTTCTTTTTAGGGATTTTATAATGAATTATTTATATAATAAAGAAGTTATCTAAATATTAATCTTTTTCTAGTAATATTATAATATGGATTTCTATTAAGAAGCTATTAAAATGTAAATTTAAATTTATGTTTCTAATTTACCTATATATCTAGAAATTAATATATAGTAAATAGTATAGGATAGCTTTAAACAGCTTTTTTAATTAAATTCAATAATTTAATTTTATATTATATTATATATCTTTAGAAAGAAAGTAGATCTATATTATATATATAAATTATTTAGTCTACTTAAAATAGATTTAATAGAAATATAAATTATATTAATTAAGTAATTATAGTATTAACTTACCTACTATCTACTAACTTCTATACTATTTTAATAGTATGACTTTCTAAGAAATAAGAGATATTACAATTATCTTCTAATATTAGAATTCTATTATTAATTTAATAGTTTCTAATTATATTAATTAGTTATTTATAGAGTAAATTAAAGTCTTAATAGGAGGAAGTAAGTTATATTACTAATTATTATATTTTAATTCTAGTAAAGTAATAATATAAAGTTTAATAGTTCTTCTATTTCTTCAAAGAACCTATCTAGATTTCTAAGGTATTTCTATTAGGAATATTCTAAGAAATCTAATAGGAAATCTTAGAGAAATCCTATAGGAAGTCTTAGTAATTTCTAATAGGAAGTCTTAGTAATTTCAAATAGGAAATCCTAGGGAAATCCTTATGATTACTATTAGGAAATCCCTATGAAAATCTATTAGAGTTTCAAGCTTTCTATAGTATTCTATAATATGAAGTCTAACTTTAGGTTTATATTAATAAAGTGGCTAAATATCTAATAAACTGTTTTCTTATATTCCTATTATATATTATAATTTAGATAAAGATATTAATAATATATACTATAATAAAGTTATTTAGAAATTACTATGGGTATCTATTAATATACTATTAAAACATAGTAACAGTACTAATAAGTCTAAAGAGATATACTATCCATTTAAAAAGACTATAATATATTTAGAAAACTATTTTCTCTTAATCGATTTTATTGTTCGTAGTTTATAAAATATAGTAGTACTATTAAGCTTAATATACTAATAGGCTGTAGTAATCCTCTATAGAAAGTCTTTAATGCAAAAAGAAGGAAATAATAGTCTTTCTACATAATTATATTAAAGACTTTATAATCTATATCAAAGTATATACTTCTGCCTAACTCTTCTATAGAAAAGACTCAAGTACTTATAGAAAAGCTACTTATTTTAATAAATCTTTTATTACATAAGTCTTCTAAAGTTCTCCTGAATATTAGAAGCTCTTTTTATAATATATTATAAAAAGACACCTATAAGAAGTCAGATTCCTACTTCTTATTATTAAAAGTTAATAAGATTTAATGGTCTATCTTTAATTAATCAAATTCCTTTAGATACTTATAAAAGTATAATCCCCTAAGTCTACTTCTACCTTTAGAACTAATACTTTCTTAATATTTACTAGAATAGTAGATATATCCGAATAGGAACTTAGTATTTTACTAATATACCATATAATATATTATTAGATAAACGTAAATAAATAAATTCTTAATTTATAGAATAATTAAATCTCTTTAAACTATACTAGCTTGTCTTAATATTCTAAATAAGTTATTATATTACTCTTTCTATAGACTATCTATTAAGTCTTAATATAATAGAAAATATAGTAATCTTAAATTTAGAACTATTTAAAATATAAAAAGAGCTAGAGACTCCCTATAATATAAAGATAAATCTTCTATATATAACTACTAACTTCTAATATTAAGATAGCTACCCCCTAAGTATTACTTAATAATAACCTAATAATATATCTTCTTATCTATCTCTTTAATCTATTAGTTAATAAGAGGTAAAATTTCTTTATAAGAGAAATATTAATAATAATATAATGATTACACTTTATATCAATAAGTATATTAATAGAATAACTTCTATTAGTTCTAATTCAAATAAAAGCTAATTATTAATTACTTATTGATCTTTTTTCTTACTATTTCTCCTATCTTATTATTTCTACTTCTATTAATTTTCAAACTTAATTTTACTCTAAAAGTATTCTTTTTCAAATTTTTACTATTATTAAGTAGGGGAATACTTCCCCCCTAGTTATCTTCTATATAGTTTATAATAAATATAATTTCTATACTTTTCATAATAACCTTCTTATACTCTTATACTATTTATTTCCTATAAATATAACCTTCCTTATTATATTTATAATACTAATAGATATCCTAATAACCTCTAATATACTCCTTAGAATTAAAAGAAGAATTATTAGAGCTTTTATATTATTATTATTCTTTAACTGTTTTATTTATTATAATATTACTTTATATAATATAAGTAGTAAGTTTCTAATAAGATAACTAATAATATGTAGATATTTCTTTAATATATTCAAGTTTCCAAATTCCATCTTAGACTTCTAATAAAAATAAAATTTATATTTAATAGAAAGGTTGATTATAATACATAAGTCTTTAAAATAAGAGAGTAATATAACTTCTAATAGGGAACTATCAATTATATCTAACTATATATATCTTTTAGTATTAATTAAAATCTTTTTAGATTAAAATAAAAAAGTAATTAGGCATTTATTTGCTTTCTTCTAAAAGCTCTATAATTAGATAATAATATAAGGCTAATTATTTAAATCTAAATAAGTCTTATTAAAATAATTTATAAAGTTATTCAAATTATCAGAAGTCTCTGGTTTTCTGATTGAATAAAGAATCTTAACTACTTATCAAAGACTAGAATCTAAATAGGAGTAAATTAAATACTAATATTTCTAATTATTATTAAAGAAATAGTAATTAATCTCAAATCTAGTCTTTATCTATTAGATAGATATTTAATATCCCTTCTACTTATTTAAAGACTTTAAACATAAGAGAAGAAACTTCTTCTAATAATTAATTACTAATAGAAATATAATAATATTATCAATCTTTGAACCTAGTATTCTATTATAGGCTATACTTCGATAACTAGCTAGGGCTATACCTAAATATCTAATATTAACCTCCTTTCTAAGTAGGGCTTTAGTAAGCCCCAGGCGGCACTATATATATAGATTTTTCTAGGCTCTTATGAAAGCTTCTCTTTTACCCCTTAGTTCTAAATAAATACTATTTCATACTAGTTATAGTTAAATAAACCTAGGTCCAGCCTTTTATATATTTAGAATTTAACTTTATTTACTATATAGATAATACTAAATAGAGTATAGCTCTTTACTTATAAAATATATAATTTTATTAAATAAAGCTCTTAAGATATAATACTATATAATAAATAACTAACTAATTAATATAAAGAATAGTAGAAGGTATTAAAACCCCTTAAAATACTCCTATAGGTAATAATTCTATAAATAAACTATGTTAATAATAATTATAATATACCTTAAGCTTCTTTTACTAGAAGATTAATAAACTTATATATAAATTAGTAAGATAAGATATTATAATAAGTAGTAACTCCTAAATAACTATTATAATAAGTATATTTAACTTATATTCAGATATCTTAGTAATTCCTAAAATAATATCTATTAAGATACTAGCCCTTAGGATTAATAATACTATTATACTTATACTAATAATTAACTATTAGAAGAAATTTCTTACCTTACTGCTAAAGTTTTTAGGTAAATAGAAAGAATATTAAATATAAACCTAATAAATAAAAGTTAAACTTAAGATTAAAATTTATTTCTTTAAGAATGATTAGAAATATAAATATTTAATTTACTCTTACTTAGACATTAATCCCTAATAACTAGGTAAGACGTTTTTTATAGTTAGAAGATTAAAGACCTTTTATAATATAGATACTTCTATACATTATTTTAATAAGACTTATTTAGACTTAGATAGCTAGCACTATATTATTACCTAATTATAAAGCTTCTAACAGGAAGAAAATAAGTATCTAAATACTTTCTTATTTTAAAGAACTAGTTATTTTAATTAATCTTCTTATTAACTATAAGTCTTAATCATTACAGGTTTAAGATATAATTTAGAAACTTAAATATATAAAAAGAATACTTATCTATTACTAGTTATTTTACTAAAGACCTAATATTTATATTATAGAAAGTAATATTATAATAACTAGAATAATTAAAGAATAGTAATAATATTAAAGTTCTAGTAGTTCTTTTTCTACCCCTAAAGAGCGTATTGAAGGCTATTAAGATACCTACTAGTATTATAAATATAATAAGAAAACCTATATTTATAGGAATTATATAATATAAAAATATAAGAAGGTTATTATAGTTATTATAAAAGTTATAACTACTACAAATTATACTAAGAATAATTAGAAGGATAATACTCCCTTATTTAATAATAATAAGGATGTAAGAAAAAAGTAACTCTAGAGTAAAATTAGGCTCTAAAATTAATAGAAGTAGAAGTAATAAGATAGGAAAAATAATAAGGAAACGAATGAGTAAATAACTAATAATTAGTTATTATTTAAATTAGAATTAATAGAAATTATTCTCTTAATATACTTATTAATACAGGTTATAATATTTATATTATTATTAATATTTCATTTATAAAGAAACTTTACTTCTGATTAATTTGTAAAGGAAAGAGATAGATAAGAAGACATACTATTAAACTATTACCTAATAATACTTAAAGAGTAACTATCTTAATACTAAAGGTTAGTAACTATATATAGAAGATTTATATTTATATTATAAAGAATCTCTAACTAGTTTTATATTTTAAATAGTTATAAATAGAAAGTATTTATATTATATATAATATTAAAACTTAATAGATAGTTTATAAGAAGAATAGTATAATAGTTTATTTAAAATATTAGGGCAAACTAGTAAGATTTAAAAAGATTCGATTCACTTATTTATTTAATATTAATTTATTTATATTTATCTACTAATATATTATATAACATATTAATAAGGTATTAAGCTCCTATTAAGTTATATCTATTAGCTTAATAGATATTAAAAAAAATATCAATCTTAAAAGTAGAAGTAGACTTAAGGGCTTATATCCCTATAAATATCTTAAAGGAATTCCTAAACTTCTTCTATTTAAATATAATATATTAACTACCCCCTAGCCAACTAGCAATAAATTCTTACACTCTATTAATCCCTAATAATAAGAAATAGAAACCTAACTTCTTATAAGAATCCTTTTATAGTATATTATAAAAAGAATTTTAAATATTTAAAAAGGCTTTAAAACTCTTACTTAATATAAAGTTTACTAAAATAAATAGCTCTTCTATTAATATCCTAATTCTCTTTATAAAAAGGCTAGGGGAAAGATATATTTCTATATAGATTATAAAACTTCTAATATAATTATAAAGAAAGATTATTACCCTTTTTTTCTTATATTAGAAATACTCTAGAAAGTTATTATAACTTATCAGTCTATTAAATTAAATATTATTACTATATTTTATATAGTTAGAATTAATAAAATAGACTAAGAAGAAATAGCTTTCTAAATATATTATTATCTTTTTAAATAGATAGTATATTCCTTCAGGCTCATTAGTACCCCTACTATATTCTAATAATATATTAAAAATTACTTATAATAATTCTTAAATAGTTTTATTATATTATATACTAATAATATCTTTATTTATACTAATGGTATAAGATAGAAATATAAAGGAAAAGTCTATTAGATATTCAGCTAGTTTATTAATATAAATCCTAAGTTAAATCTTAAGAAGTATAAGCTTTCTATTACTATAGTTAAATATATTAAGTTTGTTAAATTAGTTAGAAAGGACTTCTTATATAATCTAGAGAAGTTAGAAGTTATTACTAACGAGCT
The DNA here is from genome assembly GCA_000350065.2 of Colletotrichum orbiculare MAFF 240422. Classification (NCBI taxonomy): domain Eukaryota; kingdom Fungi; phylum Ascomycota; class Sordariomycetes; order Glomerellales; family Glomerellaceae; genus Colletotrichum; species Colletotrichum orbiculare. Next base: position 1,353,965 of record AMCV02000010.1, read on the forward strand.
ACTTCTTAGGTTACCCAAAAGTATTTATAGTTTCTTTAGATTCATAAATTACTATAAAGTTATTATATTATAATATAGTATTATTATAGAACCTTTAAACTATGTAATTTAGAAGTATATTCTTTTTAACTAAGGACTAAAGTAGTAAGAAACTTTCCTTAGATTCAAATATGTTTTATTATAAAGCTAGTCCTATAAATATTTAATTCTAATATTCTAAGTATAATAAAAACTAATTATTCTAAATTTACTCTAAGCAGTATATTAATTTAAAGTACTAAAGCTAGAATAAAATACTTAGTCGTCTTCTATTCTTAATATCTAAACCTAATAGAATTTAACTATTTAATTTACAATAAGGGATTCTTTATAATATTAATTTACTTATAATTATAAGAAGTAAAAGTATAGAATATTAAGAAGTTTAGAATCCTTACTAATTATAAAAGTTTAAAATACTTTATAAAGAAGTAGTAACTTATAAAAAGATAGAATTAATAAGTAGATAATTTATCTTTATATAACTTCTACTTTAAATATTAACTAGATATCTAAATAGTAATTTCTATAACTTTTTCTAAGAGAGAGTACGATATTTCTAAAAGATAGAATAATAAGAAATAATAAGGGTAAGTAATATAAATTATCCTAAATATTATTATTTCTATAAAGCTCTAAGTAGAATATATAAATATTATTAATATTAAAATCTTTAAAAGGAAATTAAAATTATAAGAAATATAAAATTATATTACGAAGAGGGAGCTTTTATATTAATAAGCTTTTATAATAATATAATAAGAAGAATATAACTTTCTTCCTAACTTCTATATTAAAGTCTAGAATACTAAATATATTTTTTTTATAATAGAGTAATTTACTTTTAGAAATAGATTCTTATTATTAAGTAGTAAAAATAGAAATAGCTTTCTTAATAAACTTAGGATTAGATTAATATAAACATCATATGACTCTTCCCCTATAAGATATTTAAAATGTAATAATATATTAGAAATTAAAAGCTATTAATTCTACTAATCTAAATAATTCTAGAATGTCTACTAATTTATTTATAATCATAATATATATAAAAGTATCGATATTTAGAGGTAAGTACAAAAAGGATTCTTAAAGCTTTTTTGAATATCTAACTAGTCATATTCTAATTTATTAATAGATTTCATTACTAACCTACCCCTTATAAAAAACGAAAATAACTATTACTTCTAAATTATTATAAACTAATTAGATAAAGCTTTCATATTAAAAAGAATAGATACTATAGAAATAGAAATTTATACCTAGTAGTTCCTTAATTATTATTATAAGTATTATAATATATTGTATTCTATTATAAATAACAGAAGTTCTGATTAGATAGGTTATTTATAAAAGAAGTTCTATTATCTAATAAGTATTATATATCTATTAAATACTAGTTACCACTTATAAATAGATAGAACTATAAAATAATATAATTAGGGGATCTAAGTAGTTTTAAAGGTATTTATATATTAATTATAAAACAATAAGAATAGCCTACTACATATTATATAGCTAATCTTCTAGAACTAGTAATATAGCACTATAGGGATAATACTTTTCTTTATAAATTATAATTATTATATTAATCCTATCCTAATAGTTAAAGAATAATATTAATACTTAATAGAAATAAGAATACTACTTACTAACTAATTGAGAAGATATAATTAGTAATATTATATATCTATATTAAAATAGTAGCTACTGAAAAAAAGTAAGAATTCTAAATAAATAAACTTTAATTTCCTATTCATTAGTACTAAATCAGTAATAAAATACAGTTAAATATTTCTAATTATAAATTATTATAACTAAGCTAGAAGCTAGCTTAATTATACTATAAATATATAATAGTAAAAGTCTTACTACTATATATTGTTAAATTAGATATATTAAAATCTATCTACTTATAATTCTATATAAGTATCTTTTAGAAAACTACTACTAATCTCCTATTTAGATAGATAATTACTAATAACTAACTACTACTACTAATAAGTAATAATAGAAAAACTAAGTAACGAATTAAAAATATTCTTATTATAAAGATATACTAAATAAATAGAAAGTACTACTAAGAAGCTTTTATTATATAAGAAAGATATATAAATCTTATAAGAAAGCTAGTTAATATTCTTATAAATATAATAATACTAGAATGTTATAAAGAGGTATATAAGCTAATAGTAAATAGTAATAACGACTTAGTTTATAGCTTATAACTAAGTAATAACTAGAGAGGAAGGAAGTAATATTAAACATTATATCTAAATAATTAGCTAGACTTATATCTAAATATTTAATATTAATCCTTCTACCTAAGTAAGGTTTTAGTAAGCCCTAGGTAGTACTATATATATAGACTTTTCTAAGCTTTTATAAAGACTTCTCTTTTACCCCTTAGTTCTAACTAAATAGTGTTTTACGCTACTTATAGTTAAATAAGCCTAGGTCTGGCCTTTTATATATCCTAATAGATATTATTTTGAGAGTTACTAAAATACTCTAATATAAATTAGAAATACTTATTATAATAACTACTTAGAAGTTAATACTTATTATGATACCTTATCTTACTAACTTATATATAAACCTATTAATCGTCTTATAGAAAGGATATAAGTTATATTATAACCACTATAGAAAATACTATTTATAGGATTACTACTTATAAAGATATTTTAAAAGGCATTAATACTTTCTATACAGCTTTATATTAATGAACTAGTTATGTATTATATAGCATTATATCTTAAAAGCTTTATTTAAATAGATTATATATTTAACTAATAGAATACTATATTCTACTTAATATTATCTATATAGAAAGTAAAACTAAACTCTAAATATATAAAAGGCTAGACTTAAACTTATTAAACTATAAGTAATATAAAAGACTTCTTATTATAAACTAAAAAGTAAAGAAGAAGCCTTTATAAATACTTAGAAAAGTATATATATATAATACTACCTAAGGTTTACTAAGGCCCTATTTAGGTGGGAGGGTTAATATTAGATGCCTAAGTATAGTCCTAACTAGTCATTGAGGTATAACCTATAAGAGTAAGATAACTTAAAGTTAGAAATATCATATTATTATATACTATTCGTATAATATTATTATAATTCGAAGACTTAAAGTAACTATAACTATAGTAGTTAGTATAAAATAAATTAGGATATAAGTCCTAGCTAGGTACTAAATATCTCTATATAAAGTAAAAGCCTTTAAAGAATAAAGTTAAGAATTCGAGATTTAAATTTCAATATTTCTTGTTTCTTTTTAAATAAATCCACTTTTTCTTTTTTTATAAATTCAATTGAAAGTTAAAGTAAAATTTGAGATAAAAGAAGTTGATTTTCTTTGTATATTGATTCTTTTACTACCAAAATAATTTGAAATCAGAGAAGAAATAAATTTAAAGGAAATTTAAAAACGTAGTTAACTGAGAATGAATCTTAAATATTCGAAGAATCAAAAGGTGTTAAAATAAGTAGAAAAGTTAGATCTTTAAGTATTAAAATAGCTTGTTAAATAATGTTGATCTTTGGTAAAAGTAAAGTAATTCTAATAAGGTATTTAGTTTCTATAAAAGTAGTAAAAAGGTAGAAATCTCTATAGACTTTATGAGAATATTTGATTTTAATAGATAAATAAAAAACTAATATTTAAAAGAAAAGTGTAAAATCTTTAGGTTGGGAAGAATTAGGTTTGTAATCTATTACAAAAGATAGATAAATGGGTACATTAATAGTTAAACTGTTATTATAGATAATTGTAAGATTATGAAAAATATGATGCAATAAAAATGATTTTGTTTAATATGGGGATTTGTACAAAGTATTTACAATAATAATATTAGAATGGAGGGAGAAATAGTAATTTGATTAATAGTATAACTAACTATTTCTAATTATTCATTATAGAGATATTAAGGTTTTTATAAAGAAGGTTTATTTTGGAGTTTTAGCTATACTACTAGAGTTCTAACTATATTACTAGAATTCTCACTATAGTTATAATATATAAGCTACTATAATTATAATATATAGGGCGTTATAATTATAGTATATATATACTTTAGTATAGCGTATAGGCTACTATAGCTAAAGTATATGACGCGTTGTAATTGTAGTATATATGGCTCGAACTGCTTCTAGTATCTTATAAAAGAATGAACCTCTATATATTTACCTTATTTACTTAATGACCACTAGTAGTAAAAAGGTAAAATGAATATATATTTATAGTGTGATTTCTATACAATTTATATATATAGAAATACTGTACGACTTCCTATTACTTCTCCTACAATAATAGAAATAGAAGTTCTTTGTATATTAAAATAGATCTAAGAATAACTAGTCAAAATAATAATAAACTACTTATTTTTATAGCTAATTATACTTATACTTCTAATATTCAACTTTATAGTAATAAAAGACTATATAATAATAATCTATATTGTAATAAGCCTAAGCCTAAGGCTTCTTTTGTTATGTAAGTAGTATACGTATATAGGCTATAGGCTTATATCTATAGTATTCACCTTCTAAATAGTAGTAAGAAATATGTAATTTATATATTACTCTACCCTTTAGATTCCTAAGTACTACTTTTATAGTCAAGGTATTTTTTATACTATCGATCTATAAATATAGCGTTTTGTATTTAATATATTTTTCTAGATCTTTCCCTTTAGTTTCCATTATCAGAAGATTAGATTTAAAAGAGGTTATTTTGTTTATTTATTTTAATTATTCTAGCCTAAGTAGTTAGTACTTATTTTTAAAAATACTTAGAATTAGATTTATGTCTTTTTAGTCTTTTATAGATCAGAATAAAGAAGTATTCTTATACTATTTTAAATAGATTAAAGTTAGAGGAGATAATATAATACTATTATTCTAACCTGTTAGATACGACTAAGAATTTGAAGATTTATGAATAAAGGTTTTTTAATTACTAATTAGTTATAATAAGTCTATTTATAAATTTAATACTAATAAATAGTAGGGAATAATAGTTATATTCTAAGTATAAATTAGTGAGAAACTAAAAGATTTTAGAAGTAATATAAAAAACCTAAAAGCTTATCTATTCTTTTTATAAAGTAGAATTAAGCTCTTAAGTTTAACTTAGAAGAAGTATTTTTAATTTATAATAATATAATAAAAGGATAAAGAAAGATCTTATCTTATTATAATAGAAGACTTTAAAAGAGTTTTATAAAACTAATAAATTTAATAAGACTAACTTATTAGTTTTTATTGAGAAGTAATAAAGTAATTCAAAGAAAAAGTAAATTAATAGAGAAAGGAATTATTTATAAATAAAGGAACAAGATATATAGAGAGAAATAATAAGATATATAACTATTATATAATAGATTATAATTAAAATAACTAAAGGATTAAGATATAATAAACATAAATTTAGTTTTTAAGAAGATTAATATAAGAGATAGATAAGTAGATTTATAGATCTAATCTTATATAGAAATATAAATTAAATATCTTAAGAGGTTTAAAAAGAAGAATACTAAGAAGATAGGTTTTAATTAAGGAAGCTATTTCTATGTATATTATTAGAAAAGATTTATTTTATAATAATATATTAATATTTAAAAGATATTTAGAAATATAATAGTAGTAATAATAACTAACTATAATAGGACTTTTATTTAATAGATTAGTGTTTAAGAAAATTCAATTGTATATAATAGTTAGTCTAGATAAATCTAGGGATACCTCTTTATTTAACTATAAAGAGGACTATAGTATTTCAATACTTCTTATATAAATTTCTAATAATTTATTTAACTACCTAATAATTATAAGAGAATTTATAATATTCTTAAAACTAATAGATATTTAACTAATAATAATAAAGATAGTTCTTTGGTTTGAGAATACTCTTAAGTTTATAAGAAATAATATTTCTAATTTTCTAAATACCTATAGAGTTATATTAAAGATTTCTAGTAAGTTAGAGTATAGAGTAATTACTAAAGTTTCCTTTTATTATAATATATAGTATAAGTATACTATTCAAATTATAATAATAAATAAGTATATCTAGAAGGATATTAGAGATATTCTTATAAGAATTAATAATATTATTAATTTTATAGCTAGTTATAATTTTAATAAGAAGCTTGATATTATAAATTATAATACTAATTTAGTTTTAGATAACTTGATAAGAATAATTAATTATTTAACTATTATAAACAATTTCTAAGAGAGAGTAAGAATCTATAGGGATATTACTTTATTTAATACTAATTTTATCTATATTTCTCTATACTAGTTTTTATTTTAAGCTTTTAAGGAGACTACTAGAGATCTTTATTATAAGATTCCTTAATTAGTTAAAATATCTTAAGTTTCTTTTAATTATTTACTATTTTTATAAATTAGAAATTAAATTCTTCTAAAATAGTTAATTAACTAACCAATTCTTATTATATTAATAATTATATCTACTAACTTAGCCCTTAGTTAACAACTATAGAAATTATAAATAAAGCTTAGATTGTTATTAGTAAGCTTAGTAATAGTAATAAGTAGTTTTTATTCTAATTTGAAAATTTAAGTTTTAATTGATTAATACTTATTAGGATAAAAACCAATTTTTATAATTTCATTAATAACTTTAGAAGAGCCTAAAGATTAGTAAGCAAGTTATATACTATAAATATAAATAATAGTAATAATTATAAAGTTTATACTACAGATTTATAAGTTTAATATAATACTAATTATAGAGGATAGTAGTTTTAAAATAGTAATAGTAAGTTTTAGAATTAAAATAGTTATTAGTATTATAATAGTTTTTAAGACTGATTAATATAGAATTACTTTATAATATATTACTAATATAACTCGGATAGGTACTAGAAACTTAGCTATTTCTGACTTATTTAGTATATCTTTAAGGGGATCTACTATTTGAATTATAATAATTACTACTATTAGATTAATAAGATCTATCTAAATTTAGAGAAAATAGAAAGTAATATTATATAGAAGAATTATATTAGTAAGTAGTTTAACTATAAAATAGTTGTACTATTTCTTACTAAGAGATCTTATAGTTATTTTACTAGAATATTAGTAGTATTTAATAGTTAAATATAATGTTTTAATTTTTAAATATTATTCTAAAAGTATAAGTAGGCTTAGATATAATAAGAGTTTATTAAGATAAGGTTTTAAGATAAATAATAAACTATTTAAATCTAATTAGTAGTACTATTTCTAATAAAGATTTTAAGAAAGAAGTAGTTTATATTAGAAAAGAAGTTAAATTAGATAGAAGATGTTTATTTTATTTTAAATATTATTATAGTTAACTAGTTATTTAGGGAGGAAGTTAGAGAAGTTTTAGAAAGAGTTCTAAAGAAGATAGAAGTAGAAAATATTAGAGTTATAAATAGGTTAAAGCTAATTAATAATTATTATTTACTATATAACTTATATAAACTAAGGATTACTATATTTATAGATCTATTTATAACTTATCATAAACTTATATCTATAAAGATATTTAAGAATATATAGGTAATAGAGCTTATATTGAATAGAAAAGAAATTCTACTAGATATTAAAAAACTTATTTATTTATTAAATATAAAGAAGACTAACTAAATAAAAAATTTCTAGGTTTATTATCTTCTTAAGTAAAGAGAGCTAGAATCTTATATATTATATTTATTATAAGAAGGTTAGTAAGTGGGTGTTAATCCTAGAGGAATTACTTTATTATAATTAGTTTATATAGATTTAAATTAGTTATAAGTATATAAAGATTATTATAGATAGATACTTTAAAAATAAGAAGGTATAGGATATTTTCTATCTTATAAATAAAGATTTTATAGTATTTTATAATAAAGTTAGAAAGTAAAACTAAGTAATCTAAGAGTAAATCGAAT
>AMCV02000010.1:1382721-1430017 GCA_000350065.2 Colletotrichum orbiculare MAFF 240422
TAAATAATAATTCTAAAGAAAAAGTTAGATAATATAACTAGTAGTATATAAAAGAATACTTTATATTCTTATTCCTTTTATATAGAAATAGTATAGTAATCTAAATAGATCTCCCAATCAACTAATAATAAGGCTATATATAATATTATAATATATAATAAGCTAATAAGTATAGAGAAGAAAGGTTTATGAATACTTTAAGATTTATAGATTTATATATAAGAAGAAGTAAGAAAGAGCTATAATATCTAATAATTTAATAAACCTATATTATACTAGTTATATAATATTTTGATTAAGTATTAATATTAATACTTCTTAACTAAATATAATAAGTTCTTCTTATAGTAAATATCTTAGTTAAAGAATATAGCTATAAGTATATAATAGGTAATTAGTAAGCTAAATTAGCCTAGGAGTTTTATAGCTTATTACTATCTAGTAAAATACTTATACTAAAGAGAACTATATAAGATATATAAGAAATAGATTATTAATATAATATTAAGGTTAATAAGAAGGATTAGATATTTAGAATATAATATAACTTCTTATAATACTTTAAAGTTAATATTATAAAAAAGTATCTATTTATTATTATATTAGAAGTAATATCTAGTTTTACTCTAGTAAATAAGACCTAACTAGTAGGAGGGCTTTTAGTAAAATATTTATAAAACCTTTAGCTATTTATTAAATTTAACATTTTTATAAAAACTATTATTAATATATTATGAATAAATAATACGGTATGTGGTCTGAATATAGGTTGTTGAAAGGTATAATCTATTCAAACTAGAATGAAGCGCTCGAATACGTATAAATAGAGCGGTTAGGCTTTATATAATCCCTATATAACTACCTAGTAGACTCTATACTATACCTATTCTTATATACCCCCCTAGTAGTAGAGCTACTAGAGATAACCTTATATCTTATAAAACATTCTAAATAGTATGCTATTATAAATGAAAAATAGGTTAATATTCTTAAAATACACTTTAAAGCGTTTAAATAAAAGAAATCCTTTATTATAATAAACTTATTATAATCTATTATATATTTAACTATTTCTTATTTTATTTTTAGTAAGAACGACTAGGTCGCTCCTTCTAATATCATTATTTATTCGATTTTTTAAGTATTATAAATAATTATTTTATTATTTTTTTACCTACTAGTTCTTTCTTCTCCTTATATATTAATATTTTTAATAGTTACCTTTTTATACTTATTAGTAGTATATATTAATAAAATAATTTCTATATATTAACTTCCGTAATAACAATTTTCAGTCTTTACTAATATTCTAATTATAGCCTAATTCTATTAAAATTTAAATAATTAATAATAATTTATTTAATATTACTATTAATTTCTTAATATACTTTAACCCAAACATCTTAGTAAGTAACTTAATACTAGTTTTTTCTTTATTTATCCCTAAGTTTAAAGGAATGCTTATTAACCCTAATTTAAAAAATACTTAGAAATTATACTTTAAGATTATAATTAGCATTTTTCATCCTTACTCTATTATTAATAACACTTCTCTTATTTAAAATATTCTTCTTTATTCTTTTTAAAAAGCTTATTTTATTTAGAGATTTCTTTTAAATTATATATTATTTAATTAAATCTAAAATTACTACTTTTCTTTTATACTTTTAAGTATTAATACTTTTATTAATCTTATTAATTTTATTTATAACTATTTAATTTTCAAGATCTAAAGCTAGATTACTAATACTAAAAATATTTATCTAATTAAAATAAACTTAATATTTAAATAATAATATAAAATAGAAATATATTAATTCAAGTTATTTATTTAGTTATATTTCACTAAGTTTCCTAAGTTATTAGAACGCCTAATATTTTTAGCTTTATTTTAAGTTTCTAAAATACCTAAGACTAATAATACTAAAATTAGTATTTTAAAGAAAACTACTATTATAATAAAGAAACCAGCTAGAATTAAATACTTCTAAAGATATCCTAAAAAAGTTCCTATTTTTTTTCTACTTTCTAAAGATAAAGAAGATAATCTAATTAGTAATCTTTTAGTTACTAAAGAAGAGTAAGAGGAGATCAAACCTATTATTAGTAATATTAAGAATAAAGAGGATAATATTAACAAACTAGTTAAGCTTCTAAAGAAGTATATTAAAACTATATTTAAATCTATAAGAAAATCTATTTAAATTAGAAATTAAAAGGTTTTTTCTGAAATAAATAACCTTAAGTACTAACTTAAGAATATTAAGTATTAATTAGCTAATCTGAATAAGAAGTCTACTATTATTAGGTGTATTTTAATAAAGTCTACTTTTTTTAAGAAGGATAATTTAGATGAGACTATAAAAGAATACGATACTTAACTTTTCGAGATGAAGATTATTAGTAATACTTAGTTTATTTAAATTATTCTTTATACTATTTATTACTCGAGTTTTATACTTTCTTATAGAAGTTATTTTTATACTATTAGAATTAGTAGCTAAAATTTGCCTTCTAATTATTATTATTAGTATAAGACTAACTTAAAGGGTTTTTATATTCCTATTTCTAATAGAATTTATAAAAGTTTTAAGAAGTTTCTTATTACTATTTAGATTTCTAATAATAATAAGGTATATAATTTAGTTTATATTTTAGTTTTAAATTTGATTTTTTATAGTTAAAAAGTAAGAAGGTTAGCGAAGTAAGGAAGTTATTTTAACTTAAGTTTTAGTCTAATTAGTAGAAAGATTTTAAATCAGCTTTCCTTAAGAATAGAAGTATTTCTAAGTCTACTATTAGAACTCTAATTATTATATAACTTATTATTACTTAGTTGTTTTAAGTATTACTACTTATTTAGTTTTTTATAGTTAGTTTTATCTTTAGTATTTTAGTTATTTTGACTAAGTTTCTTATTAATTAAAGGTTTATATTTTAACTGGTTACTAGAGGATTTAAAGATTAGAATTTTAGATTTTAAGTAGTTCCTAGTAGTTTTAGAAATTAAAGTCTTAGTTTTAATATTCTAATAATTAGTTTTAGTAAGTTTCTCCTATTTCTTAGATAGGTGCCTATTTTAGCTCTTTCTTTTAGAAGATATAATTAATTTTCTATACTTCTTTAAGTCGATTTTTATATACTAATTATTATATTTTGCCTACTTATTTTAGGTTCTAAGTTTGAGTAGTCTATTTTGAATTAGATATAAGTTTAGATAGAAAGCTTTATTCTTTATGAATAACTTAAGGAATTCTGTTATTTTCTAACTTTCTATATGAATACTACTAAGTTACTTTATTAAATAGTTAGACTTTAGGAATCTAGATTTTTTATATATATTATTTAAGTAGTTAGGAATAGTTCTAAGAGGTTTATTTATTTATTTTAATTAGTCTTAAGAGTATTACTTATAGATCTATAAAGTTGAGAAATATTTTAAATTATTTGAATTTTATTTAAGTTAGGTTTTTTATAAGTCTATCTATTAGTATTATATCTATAGGTATATAGATTATTTTAAAACTTTTTTTTAAGTATTTTTAGTATAATTATAGTTATTAAATATCTATATATTGAAACCTAGTAGATAGATACTTACTATTTAAAACAATTAGCTTAATAGTTTAGTAGTTATTATAATAGATTTTCTAAATGTCTTTAAGGTTAAATTTGATGTCTTAAAATAATCTTTTTAATATTATAGCTTCTTTTAAAGTATATTTAAAACTAAGAAGTTCTATTTTAATTATTAATATTATAATAGTATTCTATTAAATAGTTTTCTATTAGATTAGTTTTTTAAATAAAGAGATAATATAATTATAACTTGATTTTTAAGTTTCTTCGTAGTCTATAAAAGAAGTATCTCTAGTGATTAAAAGAGTTTGAAGTATCTTATTAATACTTCCTAAGCTTCTAAACTATAGTACTAGGAATCTCGTCTTATAGAAGTATTGAATTATATAGTTTATAGCGTCTTAGTATATTTAAAAAAGATTTATAAAATACTTTAAAAGTAGAAAGTATATGAATAAGACATCTAGTTATATTATAATTAATATATAAAGAATTAATCCTACTTTTATCTAATATATATAAATCTCTTAAAATATAATTTAACTACTATTAGTAATAAAAAATACTATTAGAAGTAGTATTAAAGGAATTCGCTTTTATTTAAGATTAAAATATTCTGCGGTTTTAGTAATATATATATTATAAACTAAGTAAATTTTATAATACTTTTAATCTCTTACTATTTAAACCCCTAAAAAATACTTAATAGGATTTTATTCTTTAAATTTATAAATATACTTTATATTTATAATAATCTTAAGAGTATTCTTTTTAGCTACCTTATAGTATAAGAGAAGAATATTATCTATATAGAAGAAGATATAGACACTTAAACTCTTATTCTTAAATAAATAAAACTCTTCTAAATATAATATAAAGCTTAATAACTTTAGTATAATACAGAAAGCTTTATACTAAAAAAGGAGTATATTTCGAAGCTTATAAAAAGCTTGTTTAAACTTAGTATATTTCCCTGTAATTTTAAATCTATCTAGTAGTTCGACTATTATTAGAGGTCTATTAAAGTTCCTTATAGTATTTAGAAATATATTAATAATATTAAACTATAGGATTTTAAGGTTAAATTATACTATAATTACTATAACTATCCGAAATATTTAAATAGCTAGTATTACTATATATATAGTCTATAGTAGATTAACTAGCTATATATCTCTATATATATAAATCCTCACCTTATATTATTCTAAATAACTATCTATATCTATCTTATAAGTAAAAACCTATTTAAGAGGAAGGAGCTTAGTTTTAGTATCCTAGCGATCTATTTCTCACTAGGTACTTTTCTCTTTTAGCTTTATAATTTTAGTTCTAGTTATTTTAATAAAAGATTTTTATAGTAACTCTAGTATATTAGTAATATCTTTCTATATTTTTAGTAGTATAATTAGTTGATTAATATATATTTGCATCTTAGTAGAAAGATCTTTCTTCTTTAATACTATATTTTAAATAATAAGGAATATTATTAAAAAGTTAAAACTATCTTCATTAAGCTCCTATTACTAATTAAATAAATAAGTACTAATAAAACTATCTTATTCATATTCTATTAAATATAAAATACTACTATTATATTCTTTTAAAAGTATTATATAGTTATTAATATTAATTTCTAGTTAAAGTTATTATTATTATTTATTCCTATATTGTTAGCTTGTTTCCTAAGTAGTTAAACTTATTATCCTAGTTAGTTAAAATCTAGAACTATATTTTAATCTTCTCTAAATTAGCTAAATAGGAATCCTAAAATATTTATTTCTATACTTATTTAAAATAAGTATCCCCTCTTAGCTAGCTAGATTTTTAATTTTAAGTATACTATCTAGTTCTCTAGTTATTAGCATACTTCCTAAATTCTAATTATTATTAAGAATTATTTCTTCTAGTTAAAACTAATTAGAATCCTAAACTAGTCCTAATAGTTTAAATATTAGTTTAAATATAATTAAACCCCTCTTATTAATCTTTAAGACTAACTCTAAGCTTAGCTTAATATTTTACTTTACCTCTAGTATTAATAAGATAGCTAGTAGAAGAAAAACCTTTTTATTAGGTATTTTTATTATTCTAAAATCTCTAAATACTTTAAGAATAAAATCTTTATCTTCTTTAGCAATTAACTTAACTAGTAGTTTTACAACTTTTTTTATAAGTACTTTATATAAATCTTATTTTAAGTAAAATCTTATCTTATTAAATTTAATATTTTAAATAATAATAACTTTTTAGAAAGTAGGGATCTAGATCCTATAGAAATTATAAGTATTTAGAATATAGCTTACTAAGTATCTAATATATCCCCTAGGTTTAATTTTAAATAACTTTTTTATAATACCTTATTTATAATATTTCTTAAATAGGTATACTTAATATCTATAAGTATAAATCTATCCCTAATAAGATTATAAGTCTTAATAAAAACTTAGAGTATACTCTAATACCTACTAATAAAAATACTATTTAAACCAAGCTTCTTTAACCTTATATAGTAATCTCTAGTTATTTTAAATATTTAGAGATATATTATATAATATAACTACTATTCAAATTAATTCTACCTAAAGTTTAAATAATAGTTCTATAGCTTTTTATATTTTTATTTTTTAAGTAATTAGTTTTTTTCTAGTATACTTACTTATTCTAACTAGCTTTTCAGTATAAAAAAGAAATAGTTTAAAATTAATCCCTTACTCTATTACCTATATTTAGTAACTAGTTTCTCTATTAATTACTATTATAGCTCTTTTAATATCTTATTGAATCTTATATATTGAAAGATTTCTCTATTATTTTACCTAACTTTCAAATATTTTTAGTATTTAAAAGACTGAATTATAAGTTTTATTAAGTAATATGAATATAAAGAATAAGCTTGAAAATTTATCTTTAATAATAAGTATCTAGGAGTTACTTATAAAAACCCTAGGAAAGTCGAATAGATCTTAAGTAATATAGTAAAATAAGTAAATTAAATATAACTCTAAAGTTTATCTAGAGATAACTTATTAAGAATAAGTTTTTATATAGTAAGAGTAATCTAGTTACTTTAGACTTATAATCTTTACTTCCTAAGTATTAAAAATTAAACGCTTAAGAGTATTCTATCTAAAGTATCTTATTTAAAAATATTATATATAGGTATTATTAAATTATATTTCTAGGAGAGCTATCTTTAGGTGAAGTTAAGAAAATAGTATATTTAGAGATTTTGAGATAATATTTAAACTATTTAAATAAATTATAAGATAGTTCAAAACTAGTTTATATTTAAGGAATATGAAGTTATACTTTCTAAGTAATTATCTTATAATAATAGATTGGTTAATTAAGCTGAATCTAAAAGTATAATTAAAGCTTATATATTAGATTTTAGTTTTATTAAGAAGTAGAACTTCTAAAATAATATTAATATAGAAGTTTTTAATATAAACTATATTATCTAATATTAAGTCTAATATATTCTTCTTATTTAGACTATTAAAAATATTCCTAATTACCTACTTATTCTATCTAATTATAAAGAAGTTAGCTAAACTATATTAAACTATATCTATCCTATTATTTAACTTAAAAGATCTTTTCTTAAAGAAGTCTATTAAATTAGTAATATAAACTATTCTATAGCTATTAAATACTATACTTATTAAAAATAAGTAAGATTTTTAAGTAGTTAAAAAGATCTTAAGGGGGATTTTAATTAACTTTCTAAAAAAAGAAGGGTTAATACTAATATATATTAAATTAGAAAAATAATAACTACTACTACTAAACTTACTATTTAAAAAAGTCATTTTAGCTTTTAAAGTATCTAAAGATACCTCTTTAGCTTTATTAATATATTTTTTAAAGTTTAACTATCTTTTTAATATTAGTTTCTAGTAGAGAATATAGAGTTTTAAGTTGTTTACTTTATTTATAATACTATTTTCAATAGTAACTATTATCTAAATATATAAGAATCTAGTATATAAGCTTGTAATAGTATACTTAATATATTTATAGTCTTCTAAAAAGTATAAGTAACTCCTAAAATCACATAAGTATTTCAATTTTAGCTAAGATATTTTATCTAATTTTCTTATAAGAATAACTAATATAGATAGTATTTTACTATAATCTTTTATTAAGATTTTATTAGTATGAGATAAAATAGAGAAGATCTCTCTATATTTAATTAAACTATTAATATCTAAGTTTAGAGTTTCTCTCTTAATAATATTCTAATACTAAGTTGTAGCTTAATTAAGCGAAATATGTTAACTAAGTATTTAAAACTACTCTTTAATAGTAAGAATTCCTTAGATTTTAGGAATCTTATATATAACTATTTAAAAATAAATAGTATACTACTTATTATATTATATTAAACTAAAGATATTCGAATTAGCTTTCTTAAGGATTTTCTTATATTTTATTCTAACTTATTACTATATAATTAAATTATTTTAAACGTATTATTACTTTAGAACTCTTAGAAGAACTTAAAGGGAGATATTATTATTATTATTAAGGAGTTCTATTTAAGTAGGTATTATTAGGTTATTATTAATAGTTATATCGACTTATATCTAAATTATATTATAATACTTCTTTATCTCCTTATAATTAGATTCTCAGACTATTTAAAATTTAAAATCTACTATATAGTAATTAAAAACACTTTTAGTTAAAAGAGTAAAAAGCTTAATATTTTTAGATATTTATTAAGTAGTGTTTTCTTAGATAAACTATTTATTAAAGTTAAGTAGATTAATTAGTTTTAAAATATCGAGATCTAGTTTAATATCTAGATTAATATATTTCTAAATATCTTAGCTAGTTATATAGAATTATAATATGATATACTAATAGTTAAAATTAGAACTATTAGACAGCTTTACTATTATATTAAGGCTACTAGTAGTTAAGTATATTATTTTTAAGTAGTTTGTTAAAGAACTAATATAATAGATTAAAAAGGATTTCTTTTGTATTTATTATTTAAAAATAGTTCAAAAAGTAATTAAATATTCTAGGCTTATAACTATTATGAATAAATAATACGGTATGTAGTCTGAATATAGGTTGTTAAAAGGTATAATCTATTCAAACTAGAATGAAGCGTTTGAATGCGTATAAATAGAGCGGTTAGGCCTTACATAATCCCTGCATAACCACCTAGTAGACTCTATACTATACCTATTCTTATATAATATTATTTAAAATACTACTTATCAAAATAGTTTCCTTAAAACT
Organism: Colletotrichum orbiculare MAFF 240422; assembly: GCA_000350065.2. Classification (NCBI taxonomy): domain Eukaryota; kingdom Fungi; phylum Ascomycota; class Sordariomycetes; order Glomerellales; family Glomerellaceae; genus Colletotrichum; species Colletotrichum orbiculare. Next base: position 1,391,560 of record AMCV02000010.1, read on the forward strand.
AAAATTAGAAAGTTTCTATAAGTATTAATAGGAAGCTATATATAGAGGAATTAAAATATAGAAGAGTTATTTTATTTAATTCCTAGTTTTTACAACTAAAGATTTAAAAGAAAACCCTATTTTAGTAAAACTAATAGATTAGGAATAATAATTAAGATATTAAATAAAGGATTTAAATTAATATTAGATAATAAGTATCCTTTTTTAGTACAAGACTAGTATCTTAATAGTGAATTAATATAAAGTTATTTCTTAAGCTATTATTATATAAACCTAAAGATTAATTAATAAGATCCTACTATATAGTAAAAGATATTAAAATAAGAAGTCTATTTTTATAATACTAAAAATATACTATAAGTAATAGAATACTTAGATTCTTAGGAAATTAATATATTTTTCTATTAAGGTTTATAAAATAACTTTACTACTTATTAGATACTTAAAAGAGTAAATTTATAATATATTAAGAATAGTTATAATACTATGTGATGAATAAATAATACGGTATGTAGTCTGAATGTAGATTGTTAAAAGGTATGATCTATTCAAACTAGAATAAAGTGCTTAAATACGTATAAATGGAGCGGTTAGGCTTTATATAATCCCTATATAACTAACTAGTAGATTCTATACTATACTTATTTATATATATCCCCTTAGCGGCAGAGCTACTAGAAATAACCTTATATCTTATAAAATATTCTAAATAGTATATTTTTATAAATAAAAATAGGTAAATATTCCTAAAATACGCTTTAGAGTATTTAAATAAAAGAAATCCTTTATTATAATAAACTTATTATAATCCGTTATATATTTAACTATTTTTTATTTTATTTTTAATAAACACGACTAGTTAGCTCCTTCTAAAATTATCATTTATTCAATTTTTAAGTATTATAAATAATCCTTTTATTACTCTTTTACTTACTAATTTCTTTCTTCTCCTATATATTAATATTTTTAATAGTTACCTTCTTATACTTATTAATAATATATATCAATAAAATAGCTTCTATATATTAACTTCTAACGTAATACTAATCTTTAGTTATTACTAATATTCTAATTATAGTCTAACTCTACTAAAACTTAAGTAGTTAATAATAATGTATTTAATATTACTCTTAATTTCTTAATATATTTCAACCTAAATATCTTAATAAATAATTTAATATTAGTTTTTTCTTTATCTATCCCTAAGCTTAAGGGGATACTTACTAACCCTAATTTAAAAAATACTTAGAAATCATACTTTAAGATTATAATTAGTATTTTTTATCTTTACTCTATTATTAATAATACCTCCCCTACTCAAAATATTCTTTTTTATTCTTTTTAGGAGGCTTATTTTATTTAGAAACTTCTTTTAGATTATATATTATTTAATTAAATCTGAAATTACTACTTTTCTTTTATATTTTTAAATATTAATACTTTTGTCAACCTTACTAATTTTATTTATAACTACTTAATTTTCAAAATCTAAAGTTAGATTATTAATACTAAAAGTACTTATCTAGTTAAAATAGACTTAATATTTAAATAATAGTATGAAATTAAGGTATATTAACTTAAGTTATTTACTTAGTTATATTTCGCTAAGTTTCTTAAATTACTAGAATACCTAATACTTTCCCTTTTACTTTAAATTTCTAAAATACCTAAAACTAGTAGTACTAAAATTAGTATTTTAAAGAAGACTACTGTTATAATAAAAAAACTAGCTAGAGTTAAATACCCCTAAGGATATCCTAAGAAAATCCTTATTCTATTTCTACTTTCTAAAAATAAAAAAGACAATCTAACTAGTAATCTTTTAGTTACTAAAAAAGAATAAGAAGAAATTAAACTTATTATTAGTAATATTAAGAATAAAGAAAACGATATTAATAATCCTATTAAATATCTAAAGAAGTATATTAAAACTATATCTAAATCTATAAGGAAGTCTATTTAAATTAGAGATTAGGAAGTTTCTTCTAAGATAAATAACCTTAAGTACTAATTTAAAAATATTAAGTATTAATTAGCTAATTTAAATAAGAAGTCTACTATTACTAAGTATATTCTAATAAAATCTACTCTTTCTAAAAAGAATAATTTAAATAAAATTATAGAAGAATATAATACTTAATTCTTTAAAATAAAAATTATTAGTAATACTTAATTTATCTAAATTATTCCTTATACTATTTATTACTTAAGTTTTATACTTTCTTATAGAAGTTATCTTTATATTATTAGAATTAGTAGCTGAGATTCACTTTCTAACTATTATTATTAGTATAAAACTAATTTAAAAGGTTCTTATATTCCCCTTTCTAATAAAACTTATAAAAATTTTAAGAAGTTTCTTATTACTATTTAGATTTCTAATAATAATAAAATATATAATTTAGCTTATATTTTAGTTTTAAATCTGATTTTTTATAGTTAAAAAGTAAGAAGGTTGGTAAAGTAAGGAAGTTATTTTAACTTAAACTTTAGTCTAATTAATAGAAAATTTTTAAATTAGTTTTCTTTAAGAATAAAAATATTTCTAAATCTATTATTAGAACTCTAATTATTATATAACCTACTATTACTTAGCTATCTTAAGTATTATTACTTATTTAACTTTCTATAGTTAATCCTATTTTTAGTATTTTAATTATTTTAACTAAGTCTCCTATTAATTAAAAGTCTATATTTTAGCTAATTATTAGAAGATTTAGAAATTAAAATTTTAGACTTTAAATAGTTTCTAATAGTTTTAAAAGTTAGAATCTTAATTTTAGTATTTTAGTAATTAGTTTTAATAGGTTTCCCCTATCTTTTAGATAGATACTTATTTTAAGTCTTTCTTTTAGAGGATATAATTAATTTTCTATACTTCCCTAAGTTGATTTTTATATACTAATTACTATATTTCACCTATTTATTTAGAATTCTAAGTTTAAATAGTTTATTTTAAATTAGATATAAATTTAAATAGAAAGTTTTATTTTTTATAAATAACTTAAGGAATTCTATTATTTTCTAACTTTCTATATAAATACTATTAAGTCGTTTTATTAAATAGTTAGACTTTAGGAATCTAGATTACTTATATATATTATTTAAATAGTTAAGAATAATTTTAAGAAGCTTATTTATCTATTTTAATTAGTCTTAAGAGTATTACTTATAGATTTATAAAGTTAAGAAGTATTTTAAATTATTTAAATTTCATTTAAATTAGGTTTTTTATAAGTCTATTTACTAATATTATATCTATAGGTATATAGACTACTTTAAAACTCCTTTTTGAATATTCTTAGCATAATTATATTTATTAAATATCTATATATTAAAGCCTAGTAGATAGATATTTACTATTTGAAATAATTAGTTTAATAGTTTAATAGTTATTATAATAAATTCTCTAAATATCTCTAAAATTAAGCTTGATATCTTAAAATAACTTCTTTAGTGCTATAGTTTCTTTCGAAATATATTTAAAATTAAGAAGTTCTACTTTAATTATTAATATTATAATAGTACTTTATTAAGTAGCCTTCTATTAGATTAATCTTCTAAATAAAAAGATAATATAACTATAGTTTAATTTTTAACCTTCTTTATAGTTCATAAAAGAAGTATTTCTAGTAATTAGAAGTATCTAAAGTATCTTATTAATACCTTTTAAATTTCTAAATTATAATATTAAGAATCTTATCCTATAGAAATATTAAATTATGAAGTTAATAGTATCTTAATATACTTAAGAAGGATTTATAAGGTATCTTGAAAGTAGAAAGTATATAAATGAAATATCTAGTTATATTATAATTAATATATAAAGAATTAAACCTACTTTTATCTAGTATATATAAATTTCTTAAGGTATAGTTTAATTACTATTTATAGTAAATAATACTATAAGAAGTAGTATTATAAGTATTAATCTATATTTAAAATTGAAGTATTTTGCGATTTTAATAATATATATATTATAAACTAAGTAAATCTTTTAATACTATTAATTTCTTACTACTCGAATTCCTAAGAAGTACTAAATAGAACTTTACTCCTTAAGTTCATAAGTATACTTTATACCTATAATAAGCTTAAGAATATTTTTTTTAGCTATTTTATAGTATAAAAATAGAATATTATTTATATAAAAGAAGATATAGATATTTAAATTCTTATTTTTAAATAGATAAAACTCCTCTAGATATAATAAGAAGTTTAATAACTTAAGAATAATATAAAAAGCTTTATATTAAAGAAGGGGTATATCTTCAAGCCTATAAAAAGCTTATTTAAGCTTTATATATTTCCTTATAACTTTAAATCTATTTAGTAGTTTAACTATTATTAGAAGTTTATTAGGGTTTCTTATAGTATTTAGAAATATATTAATAATATTAAATTATAGGATTTTAAAGTTAAATTATATTATAATTACTATAGCTACCTGAAATATTTAAATAGCTAGTATTACTATATATATAGTTTATAATAAATTAACTAGTTATATATCTCTATATATATAAATCTTTACTTTATATTATTCTAAATAACTATTTATATCTATCTTATAAATAAAAACCTACTTAAGAGGAAGGAGTTTAGTTTTAGTATTTTAGTAATCTATTTCTTACTCGCTATCCTTCTCTTTTAGTTTTATAATTTTAGTTCTTACTATTTTAATAAAAAACTTTTATAGTAGTTCTAATAAGTTAGTAATATTTTTCTAAGTCTTTAGTAGTATAATTAGTTAATTAATATATATTTGAATCTTAATAGAAGGATCTTTCTTTTTTAATACTATATTTCGAACAATAAAAAATACTATTAAAAAGTAAAGACTATTTTTATTAAACCCCTATTACTAATTAAATAAATAAATACTAATAAAACTATCTTATTTATATCCAATTAAGTATAAGATACTACTATTATATTTTTTAAAAAGTATTATATAGTTATTAATATTGATTTCTAGCTGAAATTACTATTATTATCTATTTTTATATTATTAGCCTATTTCCTAAATAGTTAAATTTACTATCCTAATTAGTTAAAGTCTAGAGCTATACTTTAATCTTCCCTAAATTAACTAAATAGGAGTTTTAAAGTATTTATTTCTATACTTATTTAAAATAAGTATCCCCTCTTAGCTAGTTAGATTTCTTATTTTAAACGTATTATCTAGTTTTCTAGTTATTAGTATACTTCTTAAATTCTAATTACTATTAGGAATTACTTTTTTTAGTTAAAATTAATTAGAATCCTAAATTAATCTTAATAGTTTAAGTATTAGTTTAAGTATAATTAAATCTTTCTTATTAGTCTTTAAAACTAACTCTAAGCTTAACCTAATATCTTAAGTTACTTCTAGTATTAATAGGATAGTTAGTAGAAGAAAAGCTTCTTTATTAACTATTCTTATTATTCTAAAATTTCTAAGTATTTTAAGAATAAAATCTTTATCTTCTTTAGTAATTAACTTAATTAGTAATTGTATAATTTCTTTTATAAATATTTTATATAAATCTTATTTTAAATAAAATTTTATCTTATTAAATTTAATATTTTAAGTAATAATAACTTTTTAGAAGATAAAAATTTAAATCTTATAAAGATTATAAGTATTTAGAATATAGCCTACTAAGTATTTAATATATCCCCTAAATTTAATTTTAAATAACTTTTTTATAATATTTTATTTATAGTATTTCTTAAGTAGGTATACTTAATATCTATAGGTATAAATCTATCTTTAGTAAAATCACAAATCTTAATAAAAACTTAAAGTGTATTCTAATACCTGCTAATAAAAATACTATTTAAATTAAACTTCTTTAATTTTATATAATAATTTCTGGTTATTTTAAATATTTAGAGATATATTATATAATATAGCTACTATTTAAATTGATTCTACTTAGAATTTAAATAGTAGTCTTATAACCTCTCGTATTTTTATTCCTCAGGTAATTAGTTTTTCTCTAGTATATTTACTTATTCTAACTAGCTTTTTAATATAAGAGGGAGATAGCTTAAAATTAATCCTTTTCTTTATTACTTATATTAGATAACTAGTTTCTCTATTAATTACTATTATAATGTTTTTAATATCCTATTGAATCTTATATATTAAAAGACTTCTTTATTACTTTACCTAACTTTTAAATATTTTTAATATTTAAAAAACTAAATTATAGGTTTTATTGAATAATATAAATATAAAAAGAAAACCTAAAGATTTATCCTTAATAATAAGTATTTAAGAATCACTTATAAAAACTCTAAGAAAATCAAATAAATCTTAAGTATTATAGTAAAATAGGCGAACTAAATATAACTCTAAAATTTATCTAGAAATAACTTATTAAGAATAAGCTATTATATAATAAGAATAATCTAGTTACTTTAGCCTTTTAATCTTTACCTTCTAAGTATTAAGAACTAAATACTTAAGAGTATTCTATTTAAAATATCTTATTTAAAAGTACTATATATAGGTATTATCTAATTATATTTCTAAAAGAGCTATCTTTAGGCGAAATAAAGAGAATAGTATACTTAGGGATTCTATAATAATACCTAAACTACTTAAATAGACTATAAAATAATTTAAAACTAGTTTATATTTAAGGAATATAAAATTATACTTTCTAAATAACTACTTCATAATAATAAATTAGTTAATTAAGCTAAATCTAAGAATATAATTAAAGCCTATATATTAAATTTTAATCTTATTAAGAAGTAGAACTTCTAAAATAATATTAATATAAAAGTTTTTAATATAAACTATATTATCTAATACTAAATCTAGTATATTCTTCTTATTTAGACTATTGAAAATATTTTTAATTACTTATTTATTTTATCTAACTATTAAGAAGTCGGCTAAATTATATTAAACTATATCTATCTTATTATTTAATTTGAAAGATCTTTTTTTAAAGAAATCTATTAAGTTAGTAATATAGATTATTCTATAACTATTAAATACTATACTTACTAAAAGTAAGTAAAGTTTTTAAGTAGTTAAAAATATTTTAAAGGGGATTTTAATTAACTTCTTAAGAAGGGAAAGGTTAATACTAATATATATTAAATTAGAAGGATAGTAGCTACTACTACTTAATTTACTACTTAAGGGAATTATTTTAGTTTTTAAGATATCTAAAGGTATTTCTTTAGCTTTATTAGTATATCTTTTAGAGTTTAACTATTTTTTTAATATTAGTTTCTAATAGAGAAAATAGAGCTCTAGGTTATTTACCCTATCTATAATACTATTTTAAATAATAACTATTGTCTAAATATATAAGAATCTAATATATAAGCTTATAATAGTATACTTAATATATTTATAATCTTCTAGAAAGTATAAATAGCTTTTAAAATTATATAAATACTTCAGTTTTAATTAAAATATTTTATCTAACTTTCTTATAAGAATAATTAATATAAATAGTATTTTACTATAGCTTTTTATTAAGACTTTATTAGTATGAGATAAAGTAGAAAAGATCTCTCTATATTTAGTTAGACTATTAATATTTAAGTTTAGAGTTTCTCTTTTAATAATATTCTAATATTAAGTTATAACCTAATTAGGCGAAATATATTAACTCAATACTTAAAACTACTTTTTAATAGTAAAAATTCCTTAGATTTTAGGAATCTTATATATAACTATTTAAAAGTAGATAGTATACTACTTATTATATTATATTAGACTTAAGATATTTAATTTAGTCTTTTTAAGGATTTTTTTATATTCTATTCTAATTTATTACTATATAACTAAATCATTCTAAACATACTACTATTTTAGAACTCTTAGGAGAACTTAAAAAGAAATATTATTATTATTAAGTAGTTCTATTTAAATAGGTATTAGAAAGCTATTATTAACTATAATATCAACTTATATCTAAATTATATCGTAGTATTTCTTTATTTCCTTATAGTTAGATTCTTAAACTATTTAAAATTTAAAATCTACTATATAGTAGTTGAAAATACCCTTAGTTAAAAAAGTAAAAGGTTTAATATCTTTGAATATTTATTAAATAGTATTTTCTTAGACAAACTATTTATTAAAGTCAAATAGGTCGATTAGTTTTAATATATTAAGAATTAATTTAATATCTAGATTAATATATTTCTAAATATCTCAACTAGTTATATAAAATTATAATATAATATATTAATAGTTAAAATTAGAACTATTAGATAGTTTTACTATTATATTAAAGCTATTAGTAGTTAAGTATGTTATTTTTAAATAGTTTATTAAAGAATTAATATAATAGATTGAAAAGGATTTCCTTTATATTTATTACTTAAGAGTAGTTTAGAGGGTAATTAAATATTCTTAGGCTTATAATTATAATAAATAAATAATACGGTATATAGTCTAAATATAAGTTATTAAAAAGTATAACCTATTCAAACTAGAATAAAACGCTTAAACGCATATAAATAGAGTAGTTAGGCCTTATATAATCCCTGTATAACTAACTAGTAGACTCTATGCCGTACTTATTTATATATACTAATAATAACCTATTTAAATATAAGTAGTAATTAGTAAATAACTTATTAATAAACTTATAGAAAATTAATATTACTATATTCCTGATTAGTAATAGTAATATTTACTAGGTTAATCTTATAGTTAACTAGATAATAAGGAGGATTTCTTATTCTAATTCTATATAAGAAGATTCTAATAAAACCTATTTTATTCAAAGTAGTAAAATAACTACTAGAATTCTATATTAATATAGGAGTTTTACTTAATATAATTAAGTTACTTCGAACTAATACCTAGATAGTACTAATAGACTTTCAGTATGACTAGTTTACTAATAGCTTTTAAATAGTAAAATAATCTAAAGTATTTATTTCGAATATAATACTTAATATTATAAATTCATTATAAGGTTTAGTAGATAAGTAATATAAATATAAGGGTAAGATTCCTTTAATCTTATATTAATTATTAGTGATAAATAAATATTTTAGATTTTATAATAATATCTATAGAAATCTATTAATATAGAAAGTAATTTAGACTTATAAGGACTATAAGATAATAGGTTACCATTTACCTATTTTTAATAATAGCTTACTATAAGTATTAAGAGGATATTTATAAAGCTAAGTATTAATTAGATAATTATCTTAATAATAACTAAAATATTAAGATTAGGAAGGTTAATACTTACGTTTTAGAGAATATTATACAATAAGACTTATGAGATTAACTTAATATTAATATAAATACTATAGTAAAGCTCTTAAAATAAACTGTAAGTATATATTCTATTTAAACTTATTCTTCTAATATTAATTTATTAAGTTTTTCTAATATTACTTCTTTATTCTGAAGTTAATATATTACTCTATATTAACTACTGTAATCTATATAACCATATAAGTCCTTCTAGTTATATAATAGAGTAATTTCTAAACTAGTAAGTTAATTATTAGGTTTAGATTATATAGAATACTTCTATTAAATTAGTAGTTTATATATTTCTATAGCTTTTAAGATAAAGAGACTAGTTATAATTTATTTCGAAACTAATCTAGGATAATTATTAATAAGTAAATAATAAGTAGATAAGATTAGTTAGTAGAAATAAGGTTAAAAATAAAGAGAAACTTAAGTAGTTAGATTAATAATAATTATAATAATATAAATAGATTATCTTTTAGTTAAACTTACTATATAAAACTCCTAATAAGTCTAAAGGGAGGATAATCATAAGTCTAAGCTTAAGGCTTCTTTAATTATATAAGTAGTATATATATATAAGCTATGGGTCTATATTTATAATATTTACTTTCTAAATAGTAGTAAGAGATATATAATTTACATATTACTCTACCCTTTAGATTTCTAAGTATTACTTTTGAGTTTAAAATACTTTTTATATCATAGATCTATAAATATAGCGTTTTTTATTTAATATATTATTCTAGATTCTTCTCCCTATTTTCTATTGCTATAGGATTAGGTTTAGGAGAAGTTGTTTTATTTCTTTGTTTCAGTTATTCCAGCCTAAATAGCTAACGCCCATTTCAATATAGAGAAGGTTTTATTAAAATTAAGGTTTGATATATATAACTAAAAGTGATTATTAAGATGATAGAGTTAAGAACCTTTTTAAATCTCTTAAAAAAAGAATAAAGAAGAGTATCTATAAGAGCTAAGTATTCTGTGACCTATCGCTTTTCCGTATCTATAGTTTTATAATAGATTTAAAATGCCTTCGAAGTCTATATAACTACCTAGGTATAAGAGTATTAAGGTATAAGGTTATTATAGAAAGAATTACTAATTATTTACTATTTATAAAAGGATTAATATAGGTTAGGTATACTAGTTATAATTATATGTAGTTCAGCTCTAGATTAATTAGAAGCTAGTTATAAACTTTAGTAAGGAGGTAGGAGGATTAAAGTTATATTTTAAAGGGTAATATATCTATTAATAGTTATAGTATAAAGTAAGCTATTAGTAATTCTTCTATTGTAATAATATTAAATATTGGAAATAAAAGTATGCTTATTCTTAATAATAAGTAGTTCTATTATTACTTTAATTAACTGTAAATTACTACTAGTTTAAATACTATTATTAAGTAACGCTTATAGGTGGAACTATATGTGAAGCGCAAAGTATAGATATAATTCTCAATATTAAGTAAATGTAACTAATAAATTAATCATTATACATTATATATATTTTAAGCTAAAGAAGCTCGATACTAACTCTCTACTGCGACTATAAATAGATATATAACCTTCTGAAATATAGCTTCAGCCTTACTACTCTCCTACTAATATTTATAACTAACTTCTAGCTAATTTAAAACTAGATTCTTTATAATCATAATTACTAGTATATATATCTTATATTAACCTTTTTATAAATAGTAAATAATTAATTATTCATTATATAAAACCTTATATCTTTGTAGTTCTATATTCTTATATTCTTATAATTATTGATATATTATGTAAAACTATATTTATATCAAAAGTCTTTAATCTATTTAAAGTTATACATTCCTTAGGAGTTCTTTAAAGAAACCTATACCTAATAGTCAGCTTTTATTTGGTATATCTTTTAATACTAATACTAAGGAATTATTCAAATAGAGGAAACTTTCAATAATAGATATAGTTAGTTAATATAATATCTAATAAATATGAAAGGTAGATATAGGCCTATATCTATCATAGTTATTCTATTAAGGCTTATAATAGAGTTAGAATACTAAATACTAGCTAGCTAGGGGTTTGTATTATTAGTTATAAATAGTTACTAGTCATTACTAGTTATGAGTAAGATCTAATAGCTAGTAGTAGTTATTATAATTAGTTTTTATAATTCGAAAATTATAGCTACTAGTTAGAATTACTTATTATAGGATTTAAGTTTATGACTCGTATTATAAGAAGAGAGTAAAGGCTAGTTAGATCATAAACTACTATGTTAAGTAGGATTAGTTTATAAATCAAATATCTTGAGATATTTAATTGATATTTATTATAGATATTATATTTCAATATCTCTTATAATTTTAATTTTTATATTTGGAATATGTTTATAATAGATTTAGTTTTTTGAATTCTTAGAATAGGACTTTATATTATTTATATCAATACTTCTTTTTAATGATATAAATTGACTTATAATTTCTATATAAATATATTAGAATTTGGCTTGTTTCCTTTAAGGAATAATCTCAGTATTTTGAATATTATAAAAATATAAATAATAGTTATATAGATATAGATATATTTAGTGAATTCAATAATTTTGAAAATTCCTAGAATTATATTATTATAATAGTATAAAATAGATAATGTTTGATATTTTTATTATTTTATCTATTATAGGCTGCTACGCGATAGTACTATTAGGTAAATAGCTAGCCTATATAGCTTATATTATTAGGAATAATACGCTTGAGACGTAGAGTTTATACTAGTTAAACGTTAGGTATAAGTACTATCTCTTTAAGCCTCGCCTTATTTACATTACTTAGAATAAAGCTCTATATGGTATATATAGCTATGTTAAATTATATATAATATATATTAGATTTTACCACCCTATTATTATATAGTAATCAAGAGTCTTATGATACTCAAGAGCTACTAAACTAAAAGTATATATTATAATGATTTCATATATTTTAAATATTAAGATATCTATTAAAGATGTCCCTTTTTTAATCCTCAAGGGAGCTAATTAGTAGCCTATTTAATATAATATTTTTTAAATAGAAGTTGAAGATTATAACTTATAGGATTATTTTCAATTTAAGATAATTACTTATTAAAGCCTTTTTTGAAGCCTTCTTTAAAAAGTAATTTTAAATACTTTTCTAAAGGTTTAATAGTATTAATAAGCTTTTAAAATATCTAAGTTAGATATTTTTAAAATTCTATTTTTATAAGAATGGACTAGGGAAGATTAATAATTCCTAGTAGATATGATTAAAGAGGTTTATATAAGAAATATTATAAACTTTATAGAAAAACGTCTCAAGGCTTATATAACTTTCTATAATCTTTATATCCTAAGAACTTAGGAATATGAATATTAATAGTTGAATTAAACCTATATAACAACTTAGATCTTTAAATATATAAATAAAGTATTTTAATATTAATATTACCATATAGAGTAAGATATAGTAATATAAATTACTAATTTCTATAATTACTTTAATATTATAAATAACCTATATTCTTAAAATACTATTTTAATATATTATGAAATATTTCAGTCTCTTAGATTTAAGTGTCTTATTATAAAAGTAATAATTAAAATATAGTTTTATAAGTAGTAAAATATTGTATATAAGGCTTAAGTAGTTAATTGTATTCTTTCTATTATTAAAATATTCTAGATTTACAATGTTATGAATTTGCTAGCCTTCTTACTAATTAAGCTTTATATATAAGACTATATATTAATAATTTAAAGTTATTTAGATTTTATACTCTTAGATAAAGTTATCTTCACTATTATAGAGGTATTTTAGTATATTCTTAAGGCTTTCTTATATAGTAAGATTAACTATCATACTTTTACTATTATAATAGAAGTTGAAATTATTATTTTAAAGATTTAAAATAATAAGAGACATTTTGAGCGCTTGGATAAGCCTCTATACTTTCTAAAATATAGGCTAAATTATACTTTAGGATATTGTTATTATATATATCTTTAGTTAACCTATTAAGGCTAGATATTCAATATCTCTATTAAAGAAAAGATTAAATAATTACTAGCCTTAGATCTAGACTTCTTAAAAAAGATTTAGAACTTGAGATAATAGTAATCATATAACTAGTTTTCTAGTTAAAATAACTATAATATTATATAGTAAGTATATTAAAAGGAAAAGCTTTAATAAAACCCTCCCTAAGACTGTTTTATCTTTCATTTAGATCTTTAAGTTTATATTTTCTAAAATATAAAGTATTTTATAATTCTTTAAAAGGCTTTTATAAGAGGTTATATATAGTATAATATAAAGCTTATATTTATTAAAAGCTATAGAAATATTGAGATCTTTATTATAATCAGTAAAACTGAAAACGTTAAATTATATTTATATAATATTACTCTCTATATTACTCTAACTGTAAAATCTATCTCTTCTTAGTAGCTATAGAAATAAGGCTATTAGTAAGATATTTGGCTAAATTACCTATTTTAAATATAGAAGAGTAATTATTCTGAAATTATAGTTATTGATATATAATATAACTAGTAAGTCTTTAAATATTATATATCTCATAAGATATCAATTATCTTAGTAGTATAATTAGTATAATATAAAACTTCTCCTAAATATTACTACTACTAATAATATATCATAAATATTATTTAGAACGTTTGAAAAATTATAACTAAATTTAATACTAATAATTAAAGTATCTTAATATAAAGTATCTTAATTATTTTATTTTAGCTAAATGAAATATTTATATTATTAATAATTACCTAATATATAATAAGGATTAGCCTTCTTGGGAGGTATATAAGACTTATAGTATTAATAAGGCAAAATATAAGATTTACTATATAAAGTATAAGAACACTTTATATATTACCCCTAGAGAATATATTACTTTTAACTTCTATTCTTATTATTAAGACTATAATAGCTATACCTTAGCTCTAATATTTATAAATAGAACTATTAATTACTCTTAGGAGTTTTATCTTCTTAATAATATTAGAGTTATTATTATAAGAATATCTAAAAGTTTTATTATACTTTTTGAATACTAATGTAATATTAATATTAAAGGCTTTAAATATACTAATAGGGTCTCTAAATATAAGAGTCTAAGATATAATCTAACGTCTTAAGATATATACTTTAAGCTATTTACTCTTTATCTTTAGGATTAAACCAGAAATACTAAGTATATTAGAATAGTTATTAAGGTATTTATAAGAACTATAAGGTATAAGAGTAAATTATTTTATCAATCCTAACTAAAACCCTTATAAGTAGTAGTATTTCCTTATAATTAAATTTTAATATACTTCTTAGGCTAATAATTATTATATTAGAAGCTTTATCAAACTATTTAAAAAGATAATTATATAAAATCAGACTTAGCTTATTTCTATACTTATAATTATAAGTACTTTATTCTTATTATAGATATAAAGCTTAAGTATAATTATCTAATATACTTTAAGAAGTATCTTTTTATCATCTTTTCAATTAGCTATATTTTAACTAATTACTTTTAAGTATAAAATCTACTTTAAAAGAAAATTATAATGATTTATAATATCTCTTTGAATAAAATCTTTTTTCAATAGAAATTTAACTATTTTATAAGGTAACTTGTAATATCTTAATTCTCATAAAGTTTCTTGCTTATTATAAGAATAAATAATGATAATAAAGCTACTTAAAATCAGTTTAACTACTTATTTAAATCTTAGTAAAACGTCTAATAAGGTAATTTATATTGAAATAGGAAATAGTTATAGTAATCTGAAGTCTTATATCTATATAGTAGCTATCCTAAAGTCGTATAAAGTATTATTGAAAATTATAAAGTCTATATTAATAATTCTCAGAATTACTTATTATATTCTTTTATAATCTTATTTATATAGATAAGACTATAAAGAAATAAGAGATTGAGGTATTTCTAGAGAAAGTTAAATATAAGAGATATATAAAGTATTATATAAGAATAGCTAGGAGACTTTTATTCAAAACTATTTCTTTAATTGATATTTTTTAATTATCTTAAAGTATTTGAAAGTATTTCTATTTCTAACGATAAAGTGGTATAAGTAGTTAACTAGAGGGAGTCTTAGGGGTTTAATCTTCTTAAGGATTTTAAGATATAAATATTATAACTTTTGATAATAGATTTTAACTATAAGGCAGATTAGATATTAAAAGATATTTAAAATATAAAGGAATAGAAATTCTTATTCTAAGGATCTTATAGTAAAGGTTATTACTATTATTTATATTTTATTTAGTAATATCTATTTATCTATATACTAAATTTATAATAATAACTAAATAGGTTCATCTTAAGAATTATATTAAATTATACTTTTAGAATAAGATTAATAAGACTTTTATAAAAGATTTAAAAACTTTAGAGTATTATTAGGTTTATATCTATAAGTTTAATAAGTATAAGTACCTCTTAAAATTAAGACTTAATTAGTTATCTATAGAAATTAGTAGTTATAAGATAACTATAAGATTTATATACTTACTCTAATAGGTATATTATTTTAAGTTTTTATAGTAATTATTAATTATTATAATTTCAAGTTATTGTATCATAATAAAGTTAATATACTTATCTATATAGTATTTAATAAAGCCACTCATATAGAAATACTATTAGGTTACTATATATTTAGGAAGATCTACTATTTTAATAAAATATCATATAGCTTTTAGAAGTCTCTTTTCTTATAATAATATAATTTAAAAGTAAGCCTTAAGTATTTTAACTTTAGACTTATTATAGGAGATTTATATTACTAATTTAAAAAGTATATTTTCCTCTTCTTTTATATTAATAACTATATATTCTCCTTACTTCTAGGAGATATATTTCAAATTTTTATATTATTAGTAGATGTCTAATAGAAATATTACTTTAAGAAAAATAAAGACTTATAGTAATTTCTTCATATTAAGATTATTGAAGATGGAATAGTATAATAGCTATAGCTTTCTAAGTAATATATATTAAAAGGTTGTTTGAATGCTTTATTAAATATATACAATATGTTACATACTTTGAAATTCTTCTGAAAGCTGAAGAGTTCTTATTAAAATATAATTAAGCTTCTTATATAGAGATTAAGTATTATTAATAAGATATTCGTTTTATTACTTATACTGTAGTTATAATAAGATTGAATATTATTTATATAATAAGGTAATTATTATGTTTTATTTAAAGCCTTATAGATAATTACTATATAGAAGCTAAATAGATAATATAATATTTGAGTAAGATGAAAAGCTTCTATCTTAAGTTTAGCTATAAGGCTAGCAATCTATTTAATAGTCTTATAATTACTATAGATAATAACTTTATGAATAATAGTAATAATTAGAAGAATTCTTAAGTATATATTATATACTTCTTTAGAAGTCTAATAATATAATAAGTTAATAAATAATATACTATTATTAATTCCATTGTTAAAATAGAGCTTTTAGTACTATTTTAAGTTAGTTAAAAGGCTGATTGAAAAGCTACTTTACTATTAGATTCTAAGTGGACTTTATAATAAGTATATTTAGTAGATATAGGATATATAAGTCCTAATTCTACTATCTGAGTCTGATATGATAATTAGTAAATAATATATCTTATAACTATTAAAATAATATAATAGTATATAAAGTTATAATATAAAGATATTTATGATTATTAGTTATAATAAAGGGCTTAATAGGGGTAATTAAAGATTAAATATATACTTTTAAGAGACTTAATAATTAAAAGTCTTATAAAGTCTTTCTAGAAATATAAATTTAGTATACATATTATTTAGATTAATATAATAGATTAGTCAAACTACTTAGAATTATAATAAGAAGAAGAATTTTAAAAGATGTTTCTAATAATCCAAGATTCTAATAAAGCTTTCAACTATTAAATAAAGTTTATATATCTCAAGTTATAATAATATGAAGGTTTAATAAAAGGCTTAGGGGTATTAAAAATACCTTTTAATTAATAAGAAGCCTCTAAATAAACTATAAATAGTATTATTCTTCTTACTATAAGAATAGAGACTTAATATAAATAATAGAATAATATAAAGAGTCTCTTATAAGATATAAATAGAAGGTTTAATAAGTATTATTTAAAAACGCCAGCCTATAAATAGAACTCTTAAGACTAAGGGGATATATTAGGAATAATATACTTAAGAGGTAGAATTTATACTAATTAAACTTCAGATATTAATACTATCTCTATAAGTCTTATCTTATTTAAAATACTTTAAATAGAGCTTCGCGCGGTATATATAGCTATATTTAGTTATATATAATATATACTAGATTTCCATCCTAATTATATGTAATATATATATACTATATAGTTAATACTAACTATATAGCTATATAGGCTATATAAGCCTTATTTTAATATATATAGTATGCGTTATATAATGTAATAATAATAATAATAAATAACTAGAATATTATACTTTATCTATATAGTAAGATTATATACAAAATATATTACTCTCTAGATAAGTTAATATTAACTAGTAGTTAACTTTTACCCCCAGTTATTACTATATTATAGTTTAGTAAAATATAATTTAGTAGAAGAAGTAATTATAATCTATACTTAATATAAAAAGTATACCCCATATAGTTAAATATAAGGGTACGTCCTCAATTAAAAGATTTTAAGCTAAAGAAGAAGAGTTTTTAGAAAGGCTATAGAATATATATAAAATAGGTCTATTATAGTTTATAGTAGTAGAATGAGATCTACTAGTTATAGCTAGTTCTAGTAAGATATAGTTTATAAAATATACCCCCCTTCTAGTTAGCTAATAAAATAGCTATAATAGTAGTATTATTAGTCCGATCCTCCTATTAGTTAATACTATTTAAGTATCTATATACTATAGTATACTTCGTTACTAGAGCTCCCTATTGATTTATATTTCTCTTTCTTTTTTTATAAACCTTATAAAGTTACTATAAATTAATAATTACTACTACTATTATACTTTAATCTTACTACTAACTTAATATATTCGATTAGTTAACCTTTTTTCTATACTACTATTTACTTCTTATTTCGTTTATAAGTTGACTAACTATTATCCTATTTCTCTATGACTTTATTAATATTACTCTCTTATAGTAAATTATAATATTACTTTTATAACTATAGTAATAAATTATAATCTATTCCTTAATTTCTTATTAACTATTTCTAATTTTTATTAGCCTCTTATTATTAAAGATTTCGAGGTTAAGTGTTAGTTTATCTAGAGGGTAACATATACTATATGTAATCTTGCTATATAAGTGTAAAGTAGTATTCTAGTTATTTGTTATTATTATTCCTATATTATATAGTATAAGGCGCTATATAAAGCTTTAGATCTATAGCGTGGTAATTACTTACTAATTACTACGCGATTAGTTATAACTAGTACTAGATACCTAGTACTTATTACTAATAGGGCGTAAAAAGTATATTATTATATATATAGTAATATATATAGTTACTATATACCTTATAATATAATATAACTAATACTAGCAACTTTTCTTTTTACTATATATTCTAATACCTATTTATTTATATAAAAAATAGTACTTTTAGCGATCTATACTTTTTTATCTTAATAATATTTAAATACTTATTTATCTATCCTATTTAAATTACCTATCCCTCTATTTAAATAATTATATAGTTTAAATTAATAAATCTCTTAAAAGTATAATTTAATATATTTTTATAAAAATATTAGTAATATTATTATCTCTATTAATCTACTATATTTTATAGAGTTTATAGTATTTATATAACTATTTTAATACTATAATATTTATTATAAGGTATTTTTCTTTAGTAATACTAAGTTTCACAAAATACTTATAGAGTAAGTATAAATTAGTATATATAATAATTAGAATTTAAAAAAGTTTTTAATATTAGAAGATCTTCTTAAGTAATGTAACTATAATATAAATAAAATCTATACTAATTACTATAATATAAATCTCTAAAGTAAATATATTCTTAGTAATTCTTTTACTTTTTATAGAAGAATAGTATATAAGGTTACTATAGAAATTAAACTAGTTATTACTAATAGTAGTCTCTTAGCTTAAAATTATTATAAATCTTAGTTAAAATATGAAGTTAGTATTATTAGTAAATAAACTATTAATAAAGATATGGAATACGTCTTAAAAAAGTCAAATAGTATAAAGTTAAAGTTATAGTTAAAATGCTTAATTTACTACTTAAGGTATTTATTAAGTATAGTAGTATTATTACTTAAAGGTTATTATTCTTATATTATATAGGAAAAGTTGAATAATATTTTAAGTTAGTATATTAAGATAAGATACGCCTTATATATATATTACTCGATATATACTTTTTTAAATATTTTAAATATTATATATATATTAATAAGAGTAAGTTTTTACTTTTAGTATTTTTAGTATAAATAGAAAGTATTACTATTAAGTAATAAGATGCTTCTATTAACTACTAGTAGTACTACTTTTAAGAAGACTATTTTAAATTCTATTTTAAATAAAGTTTTTTAGAATTCCTTATTTCTATAATATAGGAAGGTAATATCTAAGAAGTTAAAAGTATTATTAGTTTATATACCTATAAGGCTAAAGGTATTATTTTTAAAATGCAAAATAAAGAAGTATAAGTTATATATTAATATTTCTATTTATAATTACTCTTTATAGTATTTAGAATAAGTTACCTATTAGTAAGTATTAGTTTTAATAAAATTATATAGTAGTTTAATAATAATTATAATAGAACTAGAAGGGTATTAATCTCTAAAGTATAAAAATAGTTTAATTATAATATATCTTATAAGTTTTATTTTAACTTAAGTATAAATTTATATAATATTATAGAACTATATTATTATATTAATATACTAGAAGAAAGTTAAAACTATAGTTAAAATTAACTACTAGTTATTTTATTAGATTATTAGTAATTATATTAATATTTTGAACTTATTATTATCTCTAAAGCTTTAGATTATAAGTCTTAACTTCTTATCTATCTTATTAGTATTTGTATTCTTAATTTTATTAATAATATAAGATTTAAAATACTTATAATTTTTATAGAAGATAGGGTTATATTAGATAATCTTAATAATACTATTAGTAATAATACTCTTAACCTCTTTTTTAATTAATTCTTTAAATAGTAGTCCAAATATTATAATAATACTTTTTTTATAGAAATTAAGTATTAATATTATATTAGATTATTCTTTAGCTATAAAGTATACTATAAAATAAGGTTTTTAACTAAAATCTTAAGAAAGTAAGTTATCCCTATAAGTTATATAATTTAAAGTTAGTTAGATTTAATATATTTAAGATTAAAGTAGTATATTACTAATTACTTAAGTAGGGAGGGGGTTATTATTATTAATAGTAGTAGTATTACTATTATTTATAATAATAATAATAACCTATAGTATTTACTAAGTATTCTAAGGCTTTCTAGGGATAGCTATAAATGAAATCGGAATACTATTATAAGAATATATATTTCTATATAATATTAAGTCTCTTATTATAGTAATACTAATTCTTATAGATTTCTTATAAGTATTTTTAAGTATTAGTNATTTTAAAAAATATTAATATCTTATTAATATAGCCTAATAAAATCTTTTAATTAATATTCTTAAAGTATAGTTTTATAACTATAGATTAGAATTCTTAAAAATTATAAAAGAGTTTAAGAATATATATCTTATTATATATAGTAAAGAAGGAGTATAAGTCTTACTAGCGATTTTTCTCTTACTATATATATACTAAGGATTAGAATAAGAAGGTTATAATATATAAGGTATCTAAGTTATTATATATTATTAAAGTAGTATTAATAGTATATTTAGTATACTCCTAGTAGATTTCTTTAATAGTTTTATATATAATATAAGCTTAAGTAATAATATCTAGAAAGAAAGCTAAATTTTTTATAAAGTAGGAATATACTTTAAAAATAAGTAGAATAAGTATAAAGCTATTAAGTTTAGTAGTATTATTAATTACTTTATATACTACTTAAAAAGATATCTCTCAAATAGTAATAAGTATTTTATTATAGTAAATCTTATATATATAATAGAAGAGTATATAGTATTACTTAATCTTATTAATATTATTATATATTTTAATTAGAATAATATAAACTATTAATCTTATTATTTTTATTTTTAATCTAAGGTTTTTAGATTGAAATATTATATTTATATTAATTATAATAAAATTAGGAAGGCTTTAGTATATATCAATCTAATATACCTTAAAAGCCTCTTATATTATTTTTACTAAGATATTTAGTAAAAGTTGAGTAATATTNTAATATTAAATGCTGTTATAATATTAATAATATAGAGTATAAAATAGCTATTAATATAGATAATATTAATAATAATCTTAAAGTTAAAGTTAATATTACTATAATTAATAAAATGAAAGTATGAAGAAACTATACTATATATTTAGTACTAATAATAATACTTCTTAAATATTTTAAAAGTATAATATTTAATTAGATATCCTATTTTATTAAAAATATTATAAAAATACATAATAGCTAGGTATCTAAAATAGTAGTAGAGTTTCTATATTTCTACTTCTATAAAATATATAGAAGTAATTATTCTCTCCTTATTAAAAAATAACTATAGATACCTCTATTTTTAAATAATTAGAATAACCTTTTTATTTTAATAAAACTAGTTATATATATTATTAAATATAATACTAAGTTAATCTATATCTATAAAATAGAATAAAAAAAAGTATTATATAGTACTATATAAAACATAATAATACCTAGAAGTATAAGAATATTAATTATTCTAAATATAGTAATTAGAAAAACTCTATTAAAATATATTATTACTAGTTCGCCTTATAGAAATATAAAAATTATAGAAGAGTTAATAATCCGCTTAAATATAGTAAACTAGGAATACTTAGTAGTTAAAAAGCTAGTTATACTTAAATTAGGTAAAATACTTTAAAGTATAGTATTTAAGTAATAGCTTTTAAGTGTAAATATAGACATAAGGGCTATAGTACTACCTTTTTTGTTAATTTTACTACTAAAAATATTACTTTAAGTAAAAATATAGAATATTACTTAGTCTTAGAAGATCCTTATAATTTTACTTCTATTAAAAATAATAAGGTTTTTATTAAAACATAATATTAAAAATTATTTAAAGGGAATAGTAGTCTTATCTTTAAGGTTATATTATGTTTAGTATTATATAATAGTATTATTAGGTTTATAATCTTAAAGGGGGTCCTTAAAGTTATTATCTAAATTGTTAATACTTTTATATTTTATAAAGAAAACTTAGTATATTATTATAGAATATACTTTAGAATTAATATTCAACTTATACTAGTTAAATAAAATATACTTCTCTTTAAAAGTATACCTTATAGACTAATAACTTATTTTACTATATATATAATACTTCTTATTTAAATAGCTATATATAATTAGATAAAAAAGATAAGTATTATTTAGAATAAGTAGTTATAAATTCTATAAAGCTATATATATAAGATATTAAGTACTATATAGCGTAATACCTTAGGGGTATTCTTAGGAAGAATTATATATATAGTTAATTTAAAATTAATTATTAATTTATTTCTAGTTATTATCTCTATTATCCTAAATATATTATAATTTTTAAAGTAATATAGTATTACTTATAGCTAATCTTAACTAGTTATAGAAATTCTAAGAGGTTACTATAAAGCTAAAAAAAACTAATTAATATTTAGATATATTATAATATATACTTATAAGTTAGAAACAGAATATTATATCTATATAGAAATTTAGTAAGAAAACTTTCTAGATATATATAAGTTTTAATATAAAAGCCTTAAAAGTTTCCTTTTTATTCTTCTTAGGGTTCTTAGTTATAATACTTTAAAAAATAGTATTTTACTAGTTAGAGAAATATAGCTATTAATATTTATTATTTTTGAAGTAGCTTTTAATATAGTAGGTTATCTATTTAAACTATAAATTAAAACTAAGGTTACTTAAGTATTCAAAATAATACTTAAAAGCCTAATTTTTTAATATAATTAAAAATACACTAGTTTATATATAATGTAAGATATTAAGCTTAAAGTAGTAATTATAAAAGATATAGACTTTCATCTTAAATATATTATATAAACCTCTACTATACTTTATACTTTTATTATATAGCTTTATAAAATCTATAGTATATTTAGTTAAAGTATTATTAAAAGGAGTAGTAGAAGTAAGGTATAAAGTATATTTATAGTACTCTTTTTAGTATTAAGGAAATTCTAAAATAGTTAAATATAAGGTTAGTAAGGTTAACTATAATAATAGAAGTCTCCTATCTTATACTATAAGTATATAAGCTACTTAAATTAACTATAAGTATCTCTTTTTAACTTCTTATTATAAAAGTATTACTAGTATTATATATTTAACTCTAAATTAAATATTACAGAAAGGTAGAATAAAATCTAATTCTTCTAATATAAAATTATTAACCTATTTAGAGTATTTTTTAAAGTTAGTCTTAAAGCTAATATAGTATTTTAGAACTTCTTAAAATTCTTTATAAATCTATAAGTTAAACTCTTATTATTAGAATAGTTAGTATAATACTATAAAGATTTAATTACTATCTATATTAATTTTAATACTATATACTATAAAGTAGTTTTTAAAATAGCATAATATAAGAATACTAGTAAGTTACTATATTATTAGAAACTAATTCTTAAAGTTATTTTTAAATATCTAGAAGAATTCTAAGCTATAGAGTTTTATATATATATAGAAAACTACTTAGTATACTATATAAATAGAAACTTTTATAGAATTTGTATTTATAATTTTTATATAGTTAAAATTAAGGATTTAGTTAAAAAGTATTATATTAAAGTATTAGTAGAGTTTTATAGGGATAGGGATACCTAAAAGTATTATTATTATAAATATAAGAATACTTAGGGTAAATATCTTACTTATAGGAATTAATTTAGATATTATTATAAAAGTAAAATATTAAAAGAATTTTCAAGAAGCTATATAAGTCTCTTAAAAGTTTAAAACTAGAAATACTATAAATCTCTAGTATTAAAACTCTAGTAATAACTTAAAGAAGATTATTATATTTACTAAATATATTCTTATAAATAAAAATTAAAAGTAATTATTAGCCTCTTAATAGTAGCTATTAGGGAGTATTTTATTTTAAAACTAAGTTAAGTATAATTATTAGTATTGAAAGGTAGGTAGGCAGGTAGCCTACATCTAGTAAAGTGATACCTTACGTTAAAGGTATATATACTAGATATTCTCAGGGTAAGAGGATATAGTATAAAAGAGTGAATAATAGTTATATTTAGTAAAAGAATGTTGTAGTTGGTTTTTCTAGATACATACTACAATAAAGCATAAAAGCCTTCTTTTATAGTATTATACTTAGTTCTAGAATATTCTAATTAGTAATTATTAGAATATTTAAGTAATATAGGCTTATATTAGTAATTATGAATACTAAAGTTAATTACTAGTAAGTATTCTGTAAAAGAACGAGGTAGAATATTCTAGTGAATATTTAATAGTAAGTCGAGTACTACTATAAGGTAAACACCTATAGCCTAATATTTTAATACTCCTTCTTTTACCTTATAGTAGTAAAAGATAAATAAGTAAAAAAGTAGGTAACTAGTATTTTATAAAACAATACCTAAATAAGTACCTTATAAATAAAAGGTATTATGAGTAACTAATCTGTGGTACTTTATAAAAGGTATTGAGGTATTAATAATAATCTGTAGTACTTTAGGAGATATTCCCTAATTAGTACTATATAGAATAATAGTACTAAAAATAGGCTGAAAATCCTAGTAAAATTACTGAGTATTTATAGTACTAGTTAAACCTATAAGCCTAAGAAATTTAGTGAATTTAGGGCTAGGAAGAGGTTTAGTAAGCCTATTAGCAGGTATTTCAGAAGTTGATAAATATCGAACTTTTATATTACTAGATAAAACCTCTTATCAAGTAAAAAAATAGTCTATAGCTATATATTTAGTATGCTAGTAGTACTCAGAGTTATAAGCTAGAGCTAAAGCCTTACTATTATTAGTATAAATAGTTAGAGGCTTAATAAGAATATTTAGCTCTATAAGTAGGCTTTATAACTACTTAGTTTTTCTAATAGTCTCCTATAGACTATTAAATCCGGCTTTAGTAGTAGATAAGGTTACTATAGACTGTTTTTTCGATTTCTATAAAATAGAATTACTATTTATAGTAAATAAATAGCTTCTAGTGGATTTTTGTGTATTATAGTAACTAGCCTAATCTGAATCAGTATAGCTTACTAAATTTATAGTAGTGCCTCTTCTATAAGTAAGTACTAAATTAGTAGTAGTAGATAGGTATCTAAATATATTTATAACTATTTTCAGTAGTTTTTTAGTAGGTCTATATAAAAACCTACTAGTAAAAGTAACTGAAAAAGCTAAATTAGGCCTAGTTATAACTATAGTATATATAAGGCTACTAACTAGGTGCTAATATTACTATAGTAAATCCTTTTTATAGCTATAATTAGGATTATCTTCTATAAGAGATAAATCCTTTAAGACTTTAGGATTAAGAGGGAATTTAGAAGATTTTATAGTAGTTAAATTATTCTTAGATAATAACTACTTAATATAGTAGGTTTAAGATACTTATAGAATTTTTTGGGCTTGATTTCGAGTAATACTAAGCCTTAAAAAATATAATATCTCCCCTAAGTCTTCTATATTAATAAATCTTTGAAGAGAAGATTTAAATTTAGTTATAGTAGTTAGATTTTTTCTGAAAATTAGAAAATCATCTATATAAGTAACTAAATAAATAGGATCTTTAGGGCTATTATTATAATAAGTAGCCTTATTGGATTTTAAAAGTAAAAATCCTAAATCCTGTAGAATTTTTCGAATTTTCTTTTGCTACTGTCTAGGGTTCTGTTTAAGTTTATATAGAGCTTTAAATAGTAATAAAATTTGTTTTAAAGTAGGGTTAAACTTTATAATATTTAGATTAGGAAATTTTTTGAAAAATTCGATAAGGGGTAGTTAAGAGATTTTAATATAAATCTCTTTTTTTAAATCCTTATATAAAAAGGCTCTAATTATATTAATATAGTAGATCTCCTAGTTGTTAATTGTAGCTATAGATAATAGGGTTCTAAAAGTAATTAGATTAGAGCTTATAGTAAAGGTTTGAAAATAATTTATACTATATTTTTACTAAAAGCTTTTAGTTATTAAATAGGTTTTATATTTATTTATAGTTCCGTCTGGGTTAAGCTTATATTTAAAAACCTATCTTATAGCTATAGGTTTTTTTATAGGATTTTTATTATAGAGCTGTTTAGTAGAAATAGTTTTAAAAACCTTTTGATTAATTAGCTAACTAATTTTGGTATAAATAGCCTTAAGCTAATTATCTTTTTTAGTACTATTTAGAGTTTGTTTTAGTGTTTAAGGCTCTAAATAAGTAGTAAAAGTATAGGGTATAGAAGACTTTCTAGGAGTTAGGGCTTCTGTAATTGCTGTAGTAAGCTTTAAATTATTAATACTAGAGTTATCTATAGGAAGTACCCCCCTTACTATAGTATTAATGAATTTAAAATGAGCTATAAATACTAACCTAGATTTATAAGGTTTAGTTAGTATAAAAATAAGAGTAATTTTTGAAGTACTTTTATAGGATATAAAGAAGTTTTCTTTGGTAAAAATAGTGAATTTATTACTATTTTTATGTTTTTCAGAAGGGTAGTATATTAAAACTTTAGTATTTATAGGTTTTAAATCTTCTAAATTAGGCTTATTATTTTTTTCTAGAAAGAAAAAATTATTTAAGGTTTGTGAGGGGGTAACTAAAAGTCTTGTTATAGTAGTTAAATTAACTAATTTAATTACTATAGATATAATAGTATCTTAAATATAGAGGGGTAGGCTTTCTAAAAGTAAAATAGTATGGGTTTTTTCGATTAAAACCCTATTGGTACGCTTTGTAATACTATTTTGTTTGGGGGTATAGGGTATTGAAGTCTTTATAATAATCTTCTTATTTTTAGTATAACTTTCTAAAAATTTAAAGTTAAATTCTCGGTTGTTATTGAGGCGTAGAGTATTAGGATAAAGCTCTAATTAGGTTTTATAGTATTCTAATTGAGTTATAATATAGCTAAAAATATCGTCTTTTTTAGCTGTAAAATCTATAGTTCTATAGGAGCTGTAATTGTTGGTATAAGGAATAGTATAATTATTCCTAGTATTGCTAGTAGGGCTTATTTTAATTGAATTAATATAGATTTGGTAAAGTGGTTTAGTAGTCTTATTATAGTTAATTTTTGACTATTGCTTTATAATATTACTTTTAGTATAGTTAGAGCACTATAAATTAGTTTCTTTTAGCTAATTTATAGGTATCCTTTCTGTAATTTTAGCTGTTTTAGCTAAAAAGGGGTAATTAGGGTACTTTAGGTAATAATATTACTCTATTGTAATAGTAGTTGATTTAGACTTAAAATTAGAGGCCTAGTTAACTATAAAAGCCTCGAAATCTACTATAGAACTTTCTATAACTTTAGAGCTCTATATTTTGGTAGATAAGTTAACTAAATTTTCAATAGGCTTTGTATTATAGTTAGTAGATACTATAGATTTTACTAAACTATAATTAGAATTATCTATAAATTTAGTCGATTTTGGTATAAGTATAACTATTATACTATATTTTTGGAAAATTTCCTTCTATATTTTCTAAAAAGGCTAAGAATTATAGTAGTTTTTAGTAGGTAAAGGCTCTATAAGTTCTTTTGTAGTTATAAGTAAATAGAACTTATGCTGTAAATTTAGAACTGTAAAAGGGTTTCTTTCAGTATTATATAAAATATTATCTCTAATAAAACCACCCTTACTATAGTATAATACTTTAGAAAAAATATTGATAGGAAATTCTAGAATATAAAAAGTATTAATTAATTTTATAGGATTTATAGAATTCTTATAGTAGATAAGTAGTTCTATAGTATTTATATTAGAGGGATTTATAGGATTCCTACTTATAAATATAAGGGCTAGGTTCTATAAAATATCTATTTTAGTAAAAAACTGAAAACTATTAGCTATATAAATAGTAGAGCCTGTATTATAAAGCTAGTGATATTTATTAAGTTAGAATATTTTATCTATAGGTTTTATAGAAGGCTTTTTAGTACTTAATAGTAAATTTTCCTAATAAATAGTACTTATAGGTACTATAAAAACCTTATTTTGAGAGCTCTTAAGCTTTATTTCAATTACTATAACTAAAGTAGTAGAAGTTATAAAAGCCTTAGAAGTAGGCTTTTATTGCTTATTAGAAGGTTTTAAAATTTTCAAATAATCTTTTTAGTAGGATTTTCCTTCTTTAGCGTGTTTTTTAGCATTATAAATAGGGTTTTTAGATCTGTTTCTAGATTTTTCAAATCCTTTAGAAAGGTTAAGTATAGAAGACTTTCTGAAAGGCTTTTTAGTAAAACTATTCTATATAGGGCTATCAATTTCCTTATAGTTTTCATCTAAAATATTAGCTATAAAAGCCTGTAAGGTAAGAGGCTCTTTTAGCTTTAAGTTAGACTTTTAACATTCTAACCATATAGGGTAAGAGTACTATAAAGCTACTATAAAAATAGTTTTTTAGTTAATATTATTAATATTAATACTTATAGTAGCTAATTTAGATAAGTAGTTTTTAAAAATACTAATAAATTCAATAAGAAAACTATAATTTTCGAATTTTATTACATAAAATTCGAGATATAACTATTATTATAATATAGGTCTAATATCCTTATAACTAACTTTTAAAATAGTTATAGTAGTATAAGAATTCTATAAGTTAAAAATAAGGCTTAGGGGTTCTATAGTAATATTTTGTTGTATAAGTAATAGAATTTGAATTTTTTAATTTTCAGTTATAACCTTATAGGCTTCCTCATTTTCGAAAAAATCGTATAAATCTAGAAGCTTAAAATATAGCTTTAAAGAACTAAATTAAAAAGACTAGTTTTTAGTACTTATAAGCCTCTATTTTTTAGGTATTAAATAGCCTATAATAGTTTTAATAATATCAGCTATAGCTATAAATATAACATACTTTTAGCTAAAAGGCTTCTAAAAATAGCTAATAATTTAGCTAAGTAGTAAGGTTAAAATACTACTTAATAGCTAAGTAGTATTACTAATAGAAGATCGGTTTTTCAATTTTCGAAATATCAATTCGAATAAGTCGACGAAGTTAAATAAGTACCCTATAAAAGAAATAGGGTAATATCAAAATAGTAACTCTAAGGTTACTAATAAGTCAAAAAGAAGAAATTCAGATATATAAATATATATAATATAACTATATTAAATATTACATTAGCTAATAAAAATAGTCAGAACTTTTCGAGATATATTAGATAATTCGATTATCAAGTTTCGTTTAATTCGATAAAGCGGATTTCGAGATTCAATAGAATAATATAAGTAATCCGCCTCTAGGCTTATAACCTATTGAAAAGTAGGTAGGTAGGTAGCCTATATTTAGTAAAGTAATACTATACATTAAAGGTATATATACTAAATATTCTTAAAGTAAGAGGATATAGTATAAAAGAGTGAATAATAATTATATTTAGTAAAAGAATGTTATAGTTGGTTTTTCTAGATATATACTATAATAAGGTATAAAAGCCTTCTTTTATAGTACTATACTTAGTTCTAGAATATTCTAATTAGTAATTATTAGAATATTCGAGTAATACAGGCTTACGTCAGTAATTACGAATACTAAAGTTAATTACTGGTAAGTACCCTATAAAAGAACGAGGTAGAATATTCCAGTGAATATTCAACAGTAAGTCGAGTACTACTATAGGGTAAACACCTATAGCCTAACATTTCAACAATTAGTATTATAATAATAACTATCTATAAGGGGTTAATATATAATTTAGAAGTTCTTAGTGAAATTTTAAAATAGGGAGGGTTTCAAGTATCTAAATAATAAATCTTATAATCTTTTATTTTATATAGACTTTAAATATAAAGTTTTCATAATTACTTCTTCTATCATAATAAGCCTTACTAATTTATAGTATAGTAGTATAATAGAAAAGTTAATTATTAATTAGTATTAGTTTATCTAGAGGGTAATATATACTATATATAATCTTATTATATAAGTATAAAGTAGTATTCTAGTTATTTATTATTATTATTCCTATATTATATAATATAAAGTACTATATAAAACTTTAGATTTATAATGTAATAATTACTTACTAATTACTATATAATTAACTATAGCTAGCGCTAGGTACTTAGTACTTATTATTAGTAAGGTGTAGAAAGTATACTACTATATGTATAGTAATATTATATGTAATTAGGGGGTAAAATCTAGTATATATTATATATAACTAAATATAGCTACGCATACTGCATAAAACTTTATTTTAAGTAGTTTAAGTAGGGTGAGGCTTATAGAGATAGTACTAGTACCTAAGGTTTAATTAGTATAAATTCTACCTCTTAAATACGTTATTCCTAATATATCTCTTTAGTTTTAAGAATTCTACTTATAGGCTAGTCTTTTTAAATAATACTAATTAAACTCTCTATTTATATCTTATAAGAAACTCCTTCTATTACCTTATTATTTTTATTAAACTTCTACCCTTATAGTAAGAAGAATAGTACTACTTATAGGTTATTTAGGTACTTCTTATTAACTAGAAGGTATTTCTAGTATTCTTAAGTCTTTTATTTAATTTTATTATTACTATAACTTAGGATCTATAGATTTTAACTAATTATTAAAAGTTTTATTAAAATCTTTAAATACAAAAGGCTTTTTTTAAAGTTCTTCTTCTTATTATAATTTTAAGTAGTTTAATTAGTCTATTATATTAATCTAAGTAATAAAAGTATTAAACTAGTAGCTTCAGAGAAATTTTATGAAACTATTAGTTATAAAGTGTCTTAAGGGTATATATTTAATTTTAAAATACTTCTATATAGCTTCTTACTATAACTAGTAGTTATAAATATCTATATACTATAGTTTTATATATAGTTATATTATTTTAGTAGTTATAAAGTATATAGTTTATTAGTTATTATATTAGATTTGGATAGTGAGGTGAGGCTTATATGTCTTATTTCTACTAAATATATTTATTATAAAGTCTATTTAGAGTATAATAATAAAACAGCTAGTAAAAATAACTTCTTAAGTAGCTTGGGATAGTATTAAAAATTCTATTTTAGTTATTAAAATAGTAATAGTATTTTATTTATTAACTTATTATATGATTAGGCTTCTGAAGAGATATATAGTATATATCTAAAAACTCTTTTAATTATTACTATTATTTATAAAACTAATATTTATAATAACTATAAGGCTATTAAATAGGTTTCTAGCCTTATAGCTAAATTTAAAATAGAAGCTTTTTATCTTACTGAGGTATTATATTATTTATTTAACTTCTATATAGTAGTTATCTAAGGGGTTTTAATTAAAATATAATAATTAGCTTACTATATAGGTAATATCTAGTCTTATTATAATTATAATATAATTAATAAAGTTAATATCTTATTAGTAATATTTGATTTCTATATAAAAAGCTTGATTATACTATAGTAGGAGCTCCTTAGTTTTTAGAGGGATTTTAAAATGTTTAATATATTATATATATTTTATAAGATACTTAAGGAGCTTTTTAATATATACTACTTATAAGAACTATAGCCGTCATACTACTTAATTTTAAATAATTTTAATACTAAGAAACTACTATAAGTTTTTACTTCCTTTAAAATAATACTTCTTTTAAAAATCTACTAATAATATAAGTATTTTAAATATATCTTCTAAAGGGAATAAGAATATATAGTTATTAATATAAAAGAAGAAAATAATATACTTCTTAAGTTAGTAATATAGCTTTCTTATAATAAGTTTAAAGTTAAAATACTTAAAGCTAGCTTCTAAATAGTATTACTATAGAAAAAGAGACTTCTATAAACTATATAGCACTTTATTAAAATAGTAAATCTTACCTAATATTTAGTAACCTAATAGTATTTCTATATAAATAACTTTATTAAATACTATATATATAAAAGTATTAACTATATTATATTAGAATAATTTAAAATTAAGGTAGTTAGTAATTACTATAAGGGTTTGAAATAATATACTTATTAGAATAACTATATAAGTCTTATAGTTATCTTATAGCTATTAATTTCTATAAATAACTAGTTAAATTTCAATTTTTAAGAAATACTTATACTTATTAAATTTATAAGTATAAATTTAGTAATACTTTAAAACTTTCAAACTTCTAATAAAAGTCTTACTAATCTTACTTTAGGAGTATAATTTAATATAACTCTTAAGATAAGCCTATTTAATTATTATTATAGCCTTAATATATAGATAAATAAGTACTACTAAGTAAGATATAAGTAATAATAATAGCTTCTACTATAAAACTCCTAGAGTAAGAGCTTCTACTCCTTTATACTTTAAATACTCTCTAATATCTAATTTACTTTATAGTTAAAGTTTATTATTAGAAATTATAATATCTATATCGTAGAATCCTTAAGAAAATTAAATTCCTAAAACTCCCTCTAATTAACTATTTATACTACTCTATAGCTATGAGTAGGAGTATTTTAGAATATTTCAAAATAACTAAAAAATATTAATTAAAAAAATAGTTTTAAATAAAGATCTCCTAGTAATTCTAGTATAATACTTTATCTATCCCTTATATTTAATTCTTTCTAAAAGTGCCTAAACTTCTTACCTCTTTATAGTTTTATCTATATAAATAAGATTATAGAAGAATATAGTAAGTAATTCTAGAAAGGCTATTAATATAAACTTCGTAATTTTAAATAATACTTTATAAAACTCTAGGGTAGCTATTATATAAATATAAAACTTCAAATTATTATAACTACTTCTTATTTTAATATAAACTACTTTATTAGGCTTTTTACTAAAACTTAAATAAGTCATTAAACTAACTTTAAATAACTTTATTATAATTATTTATTCTTATAACTAATAAGTAACTTTATTAGAATTAAACTATTTAAAATTATCTTTTAAAAAAACTAAATCTATATTAAAAAAAAAGTTTATTAAAAGAAATATTATAAATTATTATAATTTTATTTCAAACTAAGTTCTATATTTAATATTAATTAGTTAAAATATAACTAATTAAAAAATTAATAAAAATATACCCCTTAAGATATATTAAATAGTTATACTTAAGTTTTATATCTATAATAAGAATAAAATATCTATAGTTATGGGTATAGAAGTAAGTTAAGTCTAGCCTTATAGTATTATCTTTTTAAATAGCTTTATGAAGTTTCTAGTATAGTATTCGCTAACTTAAAAAATATATTAATATTTAGTTATAAAGAAATACTACTATTTATAAAGTTTCAAGCTAAAGTTTATAAAGTAGTTTACTCCTATATCTTATAGCTCTTATATATACCTTAATAACTACTCTAATATACTTAATACTTCTATTTTAACTTTAGGTATATAAAATAGATAGCTTAAAATATATATTTTAAGAAATTAGATTATATTTCAGATTCTTATACCTAGAAACCTTATTATTATATTTAAAAACCTTAATATTAATACTATACTAATACTTAAAGAATATAATAAAACACTTAAATAATTTTATAATAATAATTCTAATATAATTAATAAAATAGAAATCTTAAGAATAATTAGTAGCTCTATCTATAAATATTAGAATTAAAATATAACTACTATAGCCCTAATAATAGGAGTAGAAGTTAAAAATAATATATTCCCTAAAAGTAGTATATAAAATACTCTCACACTCTATATAATAAATCTTTTATTTTACCTTACTAATACTATAAGCTTTATATACCTCCTAAGTAGGTTAATACTTATTATATTATAAGTAGCTATTAGTAATATAAATATTTTATATAGTTAAGATAAAGTAGTTAAGAAGTTTTCTATTAAAATATTTTAACTCTTAATATTAAAACTATTTATTACTTTTTAGAAGTCTTTAAATAATATCTATAATATACTACTAGTAATAGTAATATCTAGGAGAAAGCTTATATTATACTAATTATACTACTAAAATATTTAATTTCTCATAGAATATATAATATTTAAAGACTTACTAATTATATTAAATATTAATAGTTATAATTTGAGAATAATTACTCCTCTATAGTTAAAATAAATAGTTTAACTTAATATCCTACTAGTAGCCTTATTTTTATAACTACTAAAAGGAAATAAGATTTATAACTAGAATAATATAAAAAGTAATATTATATAAATATAATTTAACTTCTTTATTTTTACTAATTATAATAAAAATCTCAGTATTTCTATAGCTTTTAATAAATATAAATTTTATATTATATTAAATATAATTTCCTATAAAAACCTTCTAAAAAATTATAAAATACTTTATATCTTAAAAAATATAAATTAAAATATTTAAATTAAAAATAAAAAAGTCTTAGAAAAAATATTACTAAAGTCTTTCTTTATAACATACTTACTATATAGTATTATAGCTATTTCAGCTAGAAGGCTAGCTATATAATTATTATTACCTAAAAATCTAAACTTTCTTTAAAAAGTCTAGATTTAAGGCTAGTAACTATTTAATCCTCTCTTTAATTAAAACATTTAATACTTAGCTTTTATAAGCTAACTAAAAGTATATATAGTAATAATATACTAAAATATAACTTAATTTATACTTTAGAAGGTATAGGGGCTTATCTAAACCCTAAAAATATCTTTTATTATTTTAAGAATTTAAAATAGTAATTAAAACCTCTATAGTAATATTAAAAATATTATAGTTAATCTGTCGGTTGCGCCATACCGTAGGGCATACGGTAACCATACGTATTGCCATATATGTAGTAGTATGCCCTCTACGCCCCACTAGCGATAGGTACTAGGTACTTAGTACTAGCTATAGCTAATTATATAGTAATTAGTAAGTAATGACTATACTATAAATCTAAAGCTTTATATAGTACCTCACGCTATATAATATAAGAATAATAATAATAAATAACTAGAATACTACTTTATACCTATATAATAAGATTATATATAGTATATATTACTTTCTAGATAAACTAATACTAATTAGTAGTTAACCTTTCTATTATACTATTATATTATAAATTAGTAAAACTTATTATAATAGAAGAAGTAATTACCGAAACCTTATATCTAAAGTCTATATAAAATAAAAGATTATGAGATTTATTATTTAGATACCTTAAATCTTCCCTACCTTAAGACTTCACTAGGAATTTCTAAATTACATATTAACTCCTTATAGATAGCTATTATTATAATATTAATAATTCTACTTAACTTAGTTTCAAAATAAAGTACTCCCTAATAGCTACTATTAGGAAGCAAATAATTACCTTTAGTTTTTATTTATAAGAATATATTTAGTAAATATAATAACCCTCTTTAAGTTATTACTAGAGTTTTAATATTAGAGATTTATAATATCTTTAGCTTTAAATACTTAAGAGACTTATATAGCTTCTTAAAAACTCTTCTAATAACCCCCTATTTTTATCATAATATCTAAATTAACTTTTATAAATAAGATACCTACTTTAAATATTCCTATATTTATAATAATAATACTTTTAGGTATCTCTATCTTTATAAAACTCTACTAATATTTTAATTTAATATTTTTTAGCTAAATTCTTAATTTTAATTATATAAAGATTATAGATAAGGACTCTAGAAAGATCTCTATTTATATAGTATATTAAGTAGTTTTATATATATATATATATAAAACTCTATAGCTTAGAACTCTTCTAAATATTTAAAACTAACTTTAAGGATTAACTTCTAATAATATAGTAACTCACTAGTATTTTTATATTATACTATTTTAGAGATTACTTTATAGCGTATTGTATTAAAGTTAATATAAATAGTAATTAGATCTTTATAATATTATACTAACTATCTTAATAATAAGAATTTAACCTATAGACCCATAAGGAATTTTAAGAAATTCTAAAATACTATATTAACTTTAAGACTAACTTTAAAAAATATCTTAAATAAGTTAATAACTTTATACTAGAAGAATTAGACTTTATTCTACTTTTTTATAATATTTAATTTAAAGTTAAATATATAATATTAATAATATTTTTATAATAAGAAGTTAAGAAGAAATACCTATAGTTAATTTAAGTAGCCTATATACCTATAGTATAAGATAAGAGACTTCTATTCTAATAGTTAATTTCGCTAACCTTATATTTAACTATCTTAAAACCTTCTTAATGCTAAAAAGAGTATTATAAGTATACCTTATACCTTACTTCTATTACTTTTTTTAATAATATTTTAGCTAAATATACTATAGACTTTATAAAGCTATATAAAAAGAGTATAAAATATAGTAGAAGCCTATATAATATATTTAAGATAAAGATCTATATCTTTTACAATTACTACCTTAAGCTTAGTATCCTACGTTATATATAGGCTGATATATTTTTAATTATACTAAAAAATTAAACCCTTAAATATTACTTTAAATATTTAAGTAATTCTAGCTTTAATTTATAGTTTGAATAGATAACTTATTATATTAAAGACTACTTTAAAAATAATAAATATTAATAGCTATATTTTTCTAATTAGTAAAATACTATTTTTCGAAGTATTATAACTAAGAACCTTGAGAAGAGCAAAAAAGAAGCCTTTGAGGCCTTTATATTTAAACTTACCTATATCTAGAAAGCTTTCCTACTAAACTTCTATATAAATATAGCACTCTACTTCTAGCTTATAAATACGTACCGCAGTATACTTAAGTATTAATTAGCTTTTTTTAGCTTTATAGTAACTTCCTAGAATCTTTATAACTAGCTAAGATTAACTATAAGTAATACTATATTACTCTAAAAGTCGTAATATATTTAAAATAATAGAGATAATAGCTAGAAATAAGTTAATAATTAATTTTAAGTTAACTATATATATAATTCCCCTTAAGAATACCCCTAAAGCGCTACACTACGTAGTATTTAATACTTTATTTATATAGCTTTATGAAACTTATAACTACTTACTTTAAATAATACTTATCTTCTTTATCTAGTTATATATAGCTATTTGAATAAGAAGTACTATATATATAGTAAAATAGGTTATTAATCTATAAAGTATACTTTTAAAGAGAGGTATACCTTATTTAATTAATATAAGTTGAATATTAACTCTAAAGTATATTCTATAATAATATATTAAGCTTTTCTTATAGAATATAAAAGTATTAATAGCCTAGATAATAACTTTAAAAACCCCTTTTAAAATTATAAACCTAATAATATTATTATATAATACTAAACGTAGTACGACTTTAAAAATAAAATTACTACTCTTCCTGAATAGTTTTTAATATTATTTTTTAGTAAAAATCTTATTACTTTTAATAGAAGCAAATTATAAAAATCTTCTAAAACTAAATAATACTCTATACTTTTACTTAAAACAGTACTTCTAATAGTAAAATTAATAAGAAAAGTAGTATTATAATTCTTACGTCTATATTTATACTTAAAAGCTATTATTTAAGTACTATGTTTTAAAATATTTTACTTAACTTAAGTATAACTAGCTTCTTAACTACTAAGTATTCCTAGTTTACTATATTTAAATAGATTATTAATCTTTTTATAACCCTTATATTTCTATAAGGTAAATTAATAATAATATACTTTAGTAGAATTTCTCTAATTACTATACTTAGAATAATTAATATTCCTATACCTCTAGGTATTATTATATTTTATATAATATTATATAATACCCCTTTCTTATTCTACTTTATAGATATAGATTAACTTAGTATTATATTTAATAATATATATAACTAGTTCTACTAAAATAAAAAAGTTATCTT
>AMCV02000010.1:1430319-1448371 GCA_000350065.2 Colletotrichum orbiculare MAFF 240422
AATAGCCGCCTTATATTTTACATTATTAATACTATAATAGTATTTAATACTATTTAATCTTTACTAAATATCTTAGTAAAAGTAATATAAGAAGTCCTTAAGGTATACTAAATTAATATATACTAAGGCCCTCCTGATTTTATTATAATTAATATAAGTATAATATTTCAATCTAAAAACTTTAGATTAAAAGTAAAAATAATAGGATTAATAGTTTATATTATTTTAATTAAGATATATAATAGTATTAATAAGGTCGAGTAATACTATATATTCCTCCGCTATATATATAATATCTATTATAATAAGATACTTATTACTATTTAAAAGGTATTTCTTTAAGTAGTATATAAAGTAATTAATAATACTACTAAGCCTAATAGCTTTATACTTACTCTACTTATTTTCAATATATACTCCTACCTTATAGAAGATTTAACATTTTCTCTAGATATTATTACCTAAGCCTATATTATATATAAAGCTACTAAAGAGATCTACTATAAATATATTAAATATACTATTAATACTACTTTAGTAATACATAATAACCTAAACACTTTATATATTACAACCCTTCTGCTTTAATCCTTAGTATATATATAATAAGAAAAAAATAGCTAGTAAGACTTATACTACCTCCTTGCCATATATAGCGAAATATATATTCTCAAGCTCCCTTATAACTCTTAAGAATTTCAATCTATAATTATAAAACTATATTTTAAAAATAGTAACTAAGAAATCTTTTTAAGCTATATTTACAAAGTATTAATACTTTTTAAAATACTAATATTTAAAAATACTTATAAGATACTTATAAAAACTAATATTATTATAATAAAAAACCTAATACTATATAGAGATATATATTTCTATAATAATATTCCAATTTTATTTATAGCTATCCCTATAGAACTTTAGAATACTAAATAAGTACTATAAAATACTATTATTATAGATAATAGTAATACTACTACTATTAAAAATAATAATCCCCCTCTTATTTAAATAGTTAGTAATTTACTACTCTAGCTTTAAATACTTTAGATTAAACTAACTTTAAGTCTTATAACTTATAAAAATAACTTACCTTCTTAGGATTTTAGCTAAAAACTTCATTTTATAATATACCTTATAACTAAGGAATAATCCGACATAATATTAACACTTAACTTCTATAAAAAAAGTATTATAATAATACTTAGACTACTATTTAAAGAATTAATTAAAAAAGAAGTTAAAAATATTATTATTAATAATATTATTAAAATTATCTAGTATAACTCTATTTTCTATAAGGATTATAAGTACTTAAAGTCTTATATTATTAATAAAATTAAAAATAAAGATATTAATAAGATATATAAGAAGTTAAGATTTATAATCTAAAGCTTTAGAAATAATAGTAAATTTAAAATATTAATATAATTACTAACGATTTAATAAAGTAACTAGTAATTAATTTTAGCCGTAGCCTTAGCTTTCTTCTAACACACTAGTATAATAATATAACTTTACGATATTATATAAGCCTATATTTAAGTTAAAATAAAGCTTATAAAATATATTATAACTAAACTACTTTTATATTTTAAAGATTAATATTCCCCTAGCTCTATTATAATTATTATTAAATTACTATATAATTTTATTAAGACTAATACCTATTAGTAAGTAATATACTCTAAATATTATAAAGAATAATTATAAATAGAGATATTAATATATAACTTATACCTCTTTATCTTATACTTTAAAAATAACATATTTAGCCTTATAAATATATAAATTAATAATACCTTTAGCTTCTTAAATACTACCTTTTTCTATTATAAAAATAAGGAGCTCTAAAAAGCCTTATTTAAAGCTAAACTTAAGATAGTCCTCTTAAAAATAATACTACTAGTATTTAATAGAAGTATCTTATTACCTAATAGTAACGCTTTCTATTTATACTAAAAGTACTAAAAGTAAAAACTTACCCTTATTAATATATACATAATATTTAAAGTACTTAAGAAGGTATATATTAAATAATACATATATAAGGTATACTTTACCTTAATATACTAACCTGAAGTATTATTCAACTTTTCCTGTATAATATAAAAATAATAACTTTTAGGTAATAATACTACTATACTTAATAAACACCTTAAGTAATAAATTAAGTATTTTAATTATAGTTTTAACTTTATATTATTCGACTTCTTTAAAGTATATTTTTATACTTTTATTAATAGCTTTTTTACTAATAATACTAATTTCTTATCTTAATTAAGATTTATAATAATTTTAGGCTAAGAGACTACTACTAGTAATAGCTAGTTTAACTTCTATAATAACTTTATATATTATTTTTTTACAAAAAATAAAAGATTTACTAGGAGTATACTTACTTTAGAGATCTATACTATAATAGCTAGTAAAAACTTTACTTATATTATAGCTATATTACTTAAAAAGATCTTTTAATACTAGAAATTCCCTTAGATTTTAATTATTATATATACTAACTTATACTTACTCTATAAATACCTTATAAAACTTAGTACTACTAAAGAAAAACGCCTTATAATTAATATTATAGTATTAAAGTAGTTATATAAATATTACGAATTCTATAAAATATAGTAGATTAATAGAGATAATAATATTACTAATACTTTTATAAAAAATATACCAAACTATGTTTTTAAGAGATTTATCAATTCGAACTATATAACTATTTAAATAAAAAGATAGGTAATTTAAGTAGAATAGATAAATAGGTATTTAAATATTATTAAGGTAAAAAGGGTATAAATCGCTAAAAGTATTATTTTTTATATAAATAGATAGGTATTAAAGTATATAGTAAAAAGAAAAAGTTACTAGTATTAATTATATTATACTATAAGGTATATAGTAACTATACGTATTACTATATATATAGTAATATACCCTCTACGCCTTACTAGCGATAGATATTAGGTATTTAGTACTAGCTATAGCTAATCGTATAGTAATTAGTAAGTAATTACTATACTATAGATCTAGAGCTTTATATAGCGCCTCGCGTTACGTAATATAGGAATAATAACGATAAATAACTAGAATACTACTTTATACCCGTATGGTAAGATTACATATAGTATGCATTACCCTCCGGATAAACCAACATAATCTTACTATATAAGAAAACTTTAGAAAGATACTAGATCGCCTCTATAATAGCTAAAATAACTTTATCTAGAAATATAAAGTCTAAGTAACTTTAAATTATAAATATATAATATTACACATAAAGCTTAATTAGTAAGAAAACTAGTAAAATTATAAAGTTATAAATCTAAAACGTTTTAGTAATAAAAAGAATATAGTTAACTACTTAAGCTTTATATATAATATCTTATTACTTCTAAAACTATATTTTAATTACTATTCGTATAGTTAGATATTTAAGTTTAAAGGACTATAATATTTTATAATATACTAAAATAGTATTTTAGAAATATAAATTATCTATAATATTAAAATAATTATAGAAATTCGTAATTTATATTATTATATCTTTTTCTATATAATAGTATTAATACTAGAATGCCTTACTTATATACTTAAAGATCTAAATTATTATATAAATTTAATTTAACTACTTATATTAATATTCTTAAGTTTTTAAGATATAAAAACTATAAAGAATTATATAAACTTTTAGACCTTTCTTTATAAAATCTATAATATCCCTTATATAAACCTCTTTAGTAATATCTATAAGGAATTATTAATCTTTTTCATAACTTACCCCTATAGGAATAGAGTTCTTAAAAATACTTAATTTAGGTATTTTAATAGCCTATTAATACCTCTTAGTTTTTAGAAAGTTACTTAAAAATAGCTCTTAAAGAAGCTTTAAAAAGAAATTTTAATAAGTAGTTATTTTTAAATTAAAATAGTCTTATAAATTATAAGCCTTAACTTCTACCTAAAAAACGTTATACTAAATTAGCTACTAATTAGCTCCCTTAAATATTAAAAAAAGGTATTTTTAGTAGATATCTTAATATTTAAAATATATTAAATTATTATAATATATATATTTAGCCTAGTAGCTCTTTAGTATTATAAGACTCTTAATTATTATATATAATTAAGAAGTAAAATCTAGTATATATTACATATAACTAAATATAGCTATATATATTACGTAAGGCTTTATTTTAAGCAGTTTAAGTAGGGTAAGGCCTATAGAGACGGCACTAACGCCTGAGGTTTAGCTAGTATAAACTCTACCTCTCGAGCGTGTTATTCCTAATAGGTAATACATATAGTTACCGCATACTTTATAGTATAATATAACTAATATTAAGAATTATTTCTATAAGTTTAATAAAGAACTTATTACTAATAAGACTACTAATAGCCCCCCTACTAACTCTATATTACCTACTTATTCCTTAACTATTCCTATATTACCTACTTACTTTTCTATTACTTATAATAATAATAGTAATAATAATAATAAGAATAAAGAAAATACTAGAAATATAAATAATATTAATAAGGAGAAAGAAGCTATTCCTCCTAAGTATATTATAACCCCGCCTTCTATTATATATCTTTCTAAATATTTTACTAAAGGTTTTATTAATAATAAGACTATAGCTTTATATTAAGTATATTTATACTACTTCTTCTACTTATATATCCCTTATTACTACTAACTAGAACATTCCTTATAAGCTTTCCTATTTTAGTTATATTACCTATATTATTATAAATAATATTCCCCTTAGTATTAAAAATATTAACTTCTTTTATAACGTTTTTAATATATAGTAACTATTTTTTTAATTATTCTAGAGATTAATATAGAATTATGATAACTAATACTACTTATTACTCCTATTATATTAAGTCTACTTTTAGCTACTATTATAATAGAATTAAGATATTACTATATATTTTAAGCTTTCTATCTATTTATTCTAATACTCTTTAGATAAATAAAGTTACTACTACTACTTATATTTTTATTAGTA
Organism: Colletotrichum orbiculare MAFF 240422; assembly: GCA_000350065.2. Lineage (NCBI taxonomy): Eukaryota > Fungi > Ascomycota > Sordariomycetes > Glomerellales > Glomerellaceae > Colletotrichum > Colletotrichum orbiculare. The sequence goes on from AMCV02000010.1 coordinate 1,435,347, forward strand.
TCTATATTAGCTTCTTAGCTTAAAATAACCTCGTTATTTATAATTACTATATAAAACTCTTAATTACCTTTCTAAATCTATAGCTAATATATATTCTATAAAAGAATACTTTTAATAAGATTTATATTACTTTCTATATAGTTATTATAAAGTAGATTAAAGAGGAGAATACTACTATTAAAACCTACTCTATTAATTACTATAAATTTAAGGAATATTACTTTAATATAATTATCATATTACTATTTCCTATCTACCTAGCTTCTTCTACTAATATTTAGTTACTTTTACTCTATACCTAGAATAATATCTAAGCTCTTCACCCTATATATAGATTTAACTATAGATTTTACCTAATAATAGCATTAGTGCTAATACTAGCTTATACCTGGTTAAAATGGTAATAAAATTACTTATTGTCGTAGACAATTATGCCCCTAGTTCCGATATTTAATTCTACCTTCTATTAATATTATTCCTACTTGTTTTATTTATTAAGAAATTTCTATTCTTTTTAAATAGTACTACTTTTTCCTAGAATTCTAAGTCTATATAAATATTATTCCCCCTCTATTCTTATTATAATATTAATAAATATTTAGATTACTAGCTATTATTCTTAAGTTAAAACTCTCCTATTTCTAACCTATTATTTATTTATTTTCTATATACTTGTTACTACTACTATATCTTCTAGAGTTTAAAATAGCTCTTCTAGTTTTTAAGTATGATATTATTTATTCTCCTAATATTATTCTATCTAATATATAATTATTATAGTTATAACATTTTAACTTTAAGCTTTCTATATAAACTAATCTGAAGTATATACTAAGTTACTATTACTAATCTTGATTAGTTTATACTTTTTTTATAAGTATTAAATATTATAATATTTTCTAATAAGTATAGTAGTTCCTATATAAGTTATATATAACCTATTTATTTAATATAGACTTCTTTCTAATAATCTTATCTAATACACTTTTAGTATACTATTAATACCTCTTTAACTTCCTACTTATTCCTCCTTCTATTATCTTAAATTAAAAGTAATTAATAGTTATATATAGTCTATCTTAATAATAGATTCTAAGTAGCCCTATATAAAATATTAATATAAAACTTAGGATAAATACTACTAAATCTATTTAACTCTACTATTATAAGTATAATAATATTTAATACCTCATACTTATAGTATAATTAGTTAAGCTTTTTATATAAGTAAGGTAAATAGTAGTTAGTTATATAAAGTTATATTTTATTTCTTCTTTTAAATTTCTTAGGAGCTTTTTATTAACTATTAGTAGAATCTTCTACTTTTTACTAAATAAATACTATAGTTATTTAAACTATCCTTATTACTTCTACTAACTTATTAACTGGAATATTAATACTCTATTTATATAGACCTTCTATACTCCTATTTATATTATAGATTTATATAAAATCTATATAATATTTATGTTTTGAGAAGAAAGAGTTAACTCTTATTATTAATATTATATAGTCATTGAGGACTAATCATACTATTAGAAACTAAATTTCCTAGTTATTCTAAATATAATTAATAATTATATAAAAGTATATTTCTATTTCCTAATTAGATTAGTTAGTAGTTTTATTAGTTTATAAGTAATATGTAGTATTTAGGTATTACTCTATACCAATAAGATTATAAAACTTGTTCTAAAAATAGTTAGTCAAATTATTCTTTTAATTATTAATAATTATTCTTAAGACTCTATAGAACTAAAAATAGTAGTTTAGAAATTATTCTACATATTCTTCTATTTCTATTATTACTATAACTTCTAATATAACTAACTTACCTGATTAATTTATAATTACCTATATAAAATAAGTATTATTCTTAGTTAATATAAGTAGTTTAATACTAAAATCTATTATAAACTTACTATAAACCCTCTTTAGTATAAGTAATAATTATAGAAACTTTCTTTTTATATTCTTTTAAACTATATTAATACTATAAGTATTATAATTCTATATAAAGTATGATATATCCTATAAGAGGCTAAATTAGTAGTATTAATATAATACTATTTTGAATATATTATTCTTCTTAAGGTAACTTATTAGAAAGAAGTTATAAACTTTTTATATTATAATTATTTATAAAGTATTATCTTAGTATTCCTTATTTATATTCCTAAGTATCTGTATATAATCACTTTATATAAAATACTTTAGTATATCGAGATAAGGAATACATAGTCTCTTCCAGTTATAATTTAATAGGTTTCTAAATACTATTTATCTTTAAATAGAATATTATCCTATAGCTTTAAGAGATCTTTATTATTATTAAAAGCTTATAATAATACAATTTCAAACTTATTAAACTCTTATATTTATTATATAATTAGTATAAATATCTAATAAACTTAGGATAAGTCTAAAATTAATTAAATTACCCTACTTTATTCTTTCTTATCTTTCTAACTAGTTAAAATATCTTATTTAGACCTTAATAATATATTTAACATAATAGTTAAATAGCCTAGCTAATACTTAATTTTAAATTAATAATAAGTTAATTATTTAGCCTACTAGTTCTAATATTTATTAAGTTTCTACTTTTTAGAAAAAAACTTAAGATTTTTATAGTTTATTAGAATTTAGAATTTATTATAGCTCTTTAGTTCTATATCCTAAGTATTAAGACAAAATATTACTATTAAGAATTCTTTATTATAAATCGAATAGTTATATTATATTAAAAATAGTATCTATAAGTAAAAAGTAACTAGTTAGTAGTATTCTTATATATCTTCTAACAGATATATACTCTTAAATATAAACTTTAAATAGTTTATTTTAATAATAGTTGTTAGATTTAAGTTGAAATATGAAAAAATTAAAGTTTTTATAAAATAGTCCTTTAGAATAGTAAAAATACTTTTTTCTCTCTCCTTCTAATAGAACACTATAATTTCTTTTATCAAAATATTTAAAAGGTCTATAAAAAGTATATAGTTATCTATAAATATATAGTCATAATTAATAAATTTTAAGAAACCCCTTATAGTTTTTACTATTATTAGGGCGAGCTACTTATTTATTATCTTTATTATTTTAAGATTATAAATAATCTTTTCCCTAATTTCAAAAATAAATTTAATATATTTTACTATTTTTATAGAAAATATATATTTAGCTAAACTAAGATTTAACCTAACTATAAATAGAGCTTATAAGACTTTTTTAACTTTTTCTTTCCAATCTTTCTAAAACCTTATTAAATAGATAGAAATATTATCTATATATATTATAGTAAAAGTATTAAGAAACCTATAGAATATACTATTAATATAGTATTAAAATATTAGTAGAGTTCTTATAAACCTAAATAAGTATATAAACTACTTAAAAAGGTTATACTATATATAAAACGTAGTTTTCTCTTAATATCTCTCTATAATTCTAATTTTATAAAATATAGTAATAATATCTAGTTTTATATACTATATAGGTAAAGTTATATATTGAAAGATTTCAAATATAAATAGTAGAGAATAATAGTTCTTTTTTATAATAGTATTAAATATTCTATAGTTATCATAGAAGTATAACTTATCCCTAGGGTTTTTAATAAATAGGATTAGGATACTTATAGATAGCTTATTTATTTATATGAACTTTATATTAAAGAAATCTTAAAGTATTTTTTATAAAACTAATAGTTCTTCTTAAAATATATTATAAAGTAGTTTCTAGAATAAAAGTTATTCCTAACTATTATTTCTTCTTTCTAAATAGATTTCATAATCTATATTTAAATAAATAAGTAGTATAAAGTATATTTTATTCTTCTTACAAAGGTTTTTAAATCCTTTATATACCTAGCGTAGTAATACTATTAGGTTATCTTTTTTATCTTTTATTTAGAATACTCTTTTAAAAATTACTAAATTAATAATTTATGTAATTTCCCCTGTTAAAAGATATCTATAATATATATATCTGAATATTTTAGAAGTCTTTTAATAAATTATAATAAGAAAGATAGCTATTAGTATTTTTACTATTTAAATCTCATAAATTAGGAGATTCTCTTCTTATCCTATTAGAGAAAGATATACTTATCCCTTATTATAATAGATATAATACTTCTAAATAGTATAAATAATAATATCACGCTTTATCTACAACTTATAAAAGAAAATATTAATATCTAAGTTATTAATAATATAGGTATAAATCTTTTAGATATAACTACTAAGTTTAATATTAAATATTATAACACTTTTTATTAATATATATACTACTTTATCTATAAAACCTCTAAGCTTCTTGAATAGTCTATCTATATATAGTAAATAGAATTAATAAACTAAATAATAGTTAACTATAGTATCAATATTACAATAACTATCCAAAAATACTTAAATAATATATTTTTTATTAATCTAAGTTTCTAATAGTATAAAAGGTTTACTTATCTAATATTCTATTTTAAAATACTTTTAACTAATTCTTTCTTCTTCTATAAGCTTTAGAACCTAATTTTATATTAGAATTATTAGTTTCTTAAATTATTATTAAAGTCTAAATTTTTAACTTTATTATTAGAATAAGTTTATTCTAAGGCTATTTTAGTAGTATAAGGAGTATATTCCTCTAGATAATTCCTAATTATATATCTTTAGACATAATAGTTAAAATATTTCTATATATCTTATTATTATGAAATACTTTACAATAAAACTTCTATAATTTTTATAATTTAAATAATACTTATTATTACTATATTATTATTACTATCTATATTTAGGTTATACTACTAATTTATTCTAGTAGTTTATTAATTAGATATAAGATATAATATCTTATAATTTTATAACTATCCTATTATATACTATATATTAGTAATATACTCTTGAAAACTATTGATATTAATATTTATACTAATTAGGTAGTAGTATAACTTTAGGGATAGAGTAGCTTATAGATACCTAATCTATATAATATATAGCTATAAAGTACTACCTACTATAGTAAGAAGCTTTTTAAAATAAGGAAGGAAACTAGTAAAGTATTTATAATCTTTAAATACTTATTTAGAAAATATACTAAAATATAATCTACTATATTTAGATCTTTATATATCTAATTTAAATATATAAAGACGTTATTTAAATTATATATACCTTAAGAACTACTACTTCTATAGAATTCTATTATAATTAACTAGACTTTTATATCTAAGTATAAGTTAATGAAGTAGTAAGCCTCCTAGTTATTTATGATAAATATATAGTTAATAAAAAGCTTATTATAAATCTATTACACTTAAGCTAGGTATTTACTATAGCTCCCTAAGAACTTCTTAAGGTTAAATATAAGTTATTATTATATAAGTATAGCTAGATTAATATCTAAAGCTAACTTAGGAATAACCCTAATACTCATTATAAATATATTTAATAATATAGAGTCTAAGTAGGTTTATAGTTAGGTAATTATATTAGCTAGTTTAGCGAGCTATTAGTTCTACTATATTATAGTACTAGTAAAAACCCCTATAGGATCTATAATTAGACTCTTCTTATTATATACTTCTATTATAGAGTATAATTAGTAATAAGACGTTTAAATAATATTAAGTTTAGATATATAAAGACTATAGCTTATATAGTTAAATATAAAAATATCTTAATTAAAACAATCTAAGTTAAAGAAGAAGGGTTTTCAGAAAGGCTATAGAATATATATAAAATAGGTCTATCGTAGTTTGTAGTAGTAGAATGAGATCTACTAGCTGTAGCTAGTTCTAGTAAGGTATAGCTTGTAACACTTAAAGCCTATAGGTAAAGCAATTGTGAGATTTATTTTACTTAGATATTTTAGACTTTTTCTAATTTCTACTAAATTTCGAAATTATATATTAATTCTTTATAAATCTTACTATTAAGGAGTTAACTATATATCCTTATTATAATTTAAATTAAGGTACTTGTCATAATATATTAAAGACTTTAAGTAGTAAGTCTAAAAGTAAGAGGTTTCTTATTTAGAATTCTTAATACTATTAATTCGAATATATTTAGTGAATATTATAATCTTCTTAAGTCTTATGATTTCTTTCTAATTATTAGATTTTATGATATCTCTAGTTTCTTATAGATATTTTAGAGCTTTTTTTAATTTCTGCTAGAACTCTAAGCTATATATTAAGCTATATATTAAACTCCTCATAGAGACTATTATTAAAGAGTTCAATATCTATTCTTACTTTAATTAAAATAAGATAATGTATATTATTCTATTAGGTTAGGCTTTTAGTATAATCAAATAGAATATATTTAGTATATATGTTTAAAGGTTTATATTTATTTGACTTCTTAAAACTCCTCTATATAATTTAAAGTGATAAAAGTCTTCTCTTATAGTTTTCAAGGCTCTCTAAGGGCTTTATAGCTATACTAATTTCTTATAGTAATACTATATAATAAATACCTTCTCCTATAGCTTTTAAGGTTTTATAAAAGCTATAGTTATACTAATTTCTTAAGGTATAGTTTATAGTAAAAACCTTCTCCTATAGCTTCTAATAATAATCTCAGAGACTACTAGAGGATATGTAATATTACTACCTTCTTAAGATAATATCCCTATAGTTATATAGCTATATAGTCCTTAGGGCTATATAGCCTTAGAGCTATATGGCTACGTGGCATTTGAATAGAGTTTTATACTCTTTCAATCTCTAATATTTACTTGAAGAAATTCTAGTGATTAATATAATTACTATAATTATTTAGAGAGATAGATAGGTAATAGGTCTAATAGTAAATAAGGCTGTTGAAAAAAGATAATATTTTATAATTAGTTTTTTAGGCTTTTGTATAATTAGATAATATTATCATAATATAAATAAAAAGTCGCTAGTATTAGTTTATTTATTATAAGCTGCCATACTATGGCACTATTAGGTAAATAGCCGGCCTATATAGCCTATATATACTATATAGCTAGTCTTAGCTATATAGCTATATAGGCTATATAAGCCTTATTTCTATATATATAGCATGCGCTATATAATATAATAATAATAATAATAAATAACTAGAATACTACTTTGTATTTATATGGCAAGATCGCATATAGCGTGTGTTATCCTCTGGATAAATTGTTAATTATATCTATATATTAATATTAAGATATTTTCTAATTAATACTTAGTCTTTAAAGTTTGCAACTTCAAAGAGTAACTTATAAGATAGTTAGATATTTTTTCTCTTAATATTTATAAGCTATATATAAATAATAATATTTAAGATAGTTTTATTAAGACCTAATTTAATATATAGATTTAATTATAAAGATCATAAATATATATTACTATATATATAATATATCTTTTCAATTATAAGTAGCTATATAGATTCTAAAATCATTTAGACTCAATTCTAAAGTTATAAATATAGAAAGGTAATAGACTTTCAAATACCAGGCTTTTATAAGTATTCTATTTCATTTTATTTTTAATCACTTTCCGGGGAATGTATTAGCTTGTTCTGAACTGTGAAACCTGTTGTTTAGCTGTCTTTATCTGTATTATTATGTAATGTAAATATATTATCAGAGAGGTAGAAAACCAGTAAAGTAGTATTACTATTATAATATTCCCACTTAGACTCAATAGATTAGTATAATAAACTTGATATTTCTAGTGGGGAAAGACTAGATAATAACTTTAAATATCTTTCGTAATTAGTAAGTAGTTAGATATAGCAGTCAGCTTATTATAAGAAATAAAGTAATTATAACTAGTCTTAACGAGATTAAGTATGTAGTAAGTGTGAAGTTTGCTATATTAGTACTTATAGTCTATCTAATTATATATCGTCATAACGCCTATAGGCTTACTACTTGTATAGTTTCTTCAATAAATTGTATCTTATAATTATATCCTAGTTATATCAAACTTTCAAGTTATTAACTGATATTAATTATATGTAAACTATATAATTCCGCCTCGACTTAACGATTTATATATTCATGTTAGGTTGATAGAGCCGTTAGAATTAATTAAGGTAGAGTTAGTGTTTAGTAGAAGGCAAATCTCTTAGGATTAAATAACGGCTAGAAGGTTCAAGCTTCTGCCTAATTACGAAGCTTATAATTAACCACTAGTATAGATATTAGATATATTATATATATTATAGTAACTTATATTAAGCTTATATTCTCATTATTTATAGAAATACGACTTATAGTTATACTTTATCTATACCTTTTACCTGTTTATATATTATTTAAGCTATTTAATAACTAAGTAGGAGAGGGTTAATAGATATAGCTAGGTGGCGACAGACTGGTAGCGTAGTATTAGGGTTGGGTTAGTTAAGAATTAATACCTCAGCTAGGACAAGGGGTAAAGAACGAGAGTCAGTAAAAAAAGAGTTTGAACTTTATTATATTAATAGCAACTTTTAGTTATATATGTCAAGCTTTAGTTTGAATAAGCTTCTATCTAAATAGACTATTGTTATAAGGATTTCTATTGCTATAAGGCTAAATATTAGAGCTAGAAGTATAGATATCTATAATGGTTCTTTTTAATTACTTTAGCTCTATACTTAGAATAATATCTAAGCTTTTTATCTTATATATAGATTTAACTATAGATTCTATTTAGTAATAGTATTTATACCAATACTAACTTATAACTGAAATAATAATAATCAAATTACCTATTATTATAGATAATTATACTCTAGATTCTAATATCTGACTTCATAATAATAAAAGACTTTATAGTAATAATAAGATACAGTCTTATACCCTTAATATATATAGCTTAAGATTATTATTAAAGTTATAGAGTAAAGAATTCTTTTGAATCTTATTAAGATAGAATAAAATAAAGTACTAAGAGTTAGGTATTTTATTATTGATTATTATTCTATAGTTTTAACAATAGATGTAAAATCCTTTGAGATATATATGTATATATATCCCTCAGTATATATACAGTTATTTATGATCAAAGACATATGTGATACATGAAGTAATATTTACTTCTAATCTTTTTAATTAAAATATTTAGTTTGTTAGATTAAGTTATAACAAGATTATCTTGAAGATTATAATTATTAGATAGTTTATAAATATCTAAGAATAACTATCTAGGTATCTTATAGGTTACTATATTAAAGTAAGGATTTAAGAGAGTAAATATTGATCAGATAATATCTCAATATTAATATCGTAGTATAATACTAGTCATTAGATACTTTAGAATATTGTTATAATATAATTATAAGGGATTGAATAGCTATTAAATTAAATGAGAAGTATGCATATTTATATAACTATTACATATATTTTAACTATATTTGATAAAGTAAGATTATTTACTAATACGATTAGACTAAGTCTTACTATACTTACATAAAATCATAGATTAGGTTACATCAATAATAAAGAACTTTTATGCTAGTAATATTATACGTGATTTTAGGAATAGGTAAAGCTTAGTTAATAAAGATATTAAAGTTATGAATATTAAAACTATAAGGAATATTTAAATAGAATATATATAGTTAGTGATAATCAAATATCTTAAGATACTTGAATTATATATAGCTCTAGAAGTATAAGGGGATAAATAGATAAGAGGATAATAGTATAAAGTTATTATAGAAGGAATTCTTAGTTATTTATTAGGGAAAGATTTAATATAGAGTAAGTATACTAACTATCATAACTGCAAGGAATATAATTCTAAATTAATTAGAGACTGATTATAATAATAAGTAAGAGAGTAGAAAGACGAAGATTATATTTTAGAAGATAATATATTTACTATTAGTTGTAGTAGAAAGTAGGTTATCAGTCTTTCTTATTATTTATAATAATATTAATTATATTGAAGGTTTCTGATCTATTTCAGGTTATATACCTCTTGGGACTCTTTAAAGGAAATTGTCCTTAATAGTTAGCTCTTGTCTTATAAACCCTGTTGATAATAGTAAGGCTGAGGGACCGTTTATTTATTTATCATAACTAGTAGTTTTATTATTATTTTTAACTGGTTATAAGCTGATATTAATATTAATATTGTTATTAAGCGAAGTTTATAATTAAATCTACGTATAAATTAAAACGCTTCAATATTGTTCTGGATATAAAATAGAATTAACTAAATATGCTATAGATTGGTTCTTCTCATATTATTATAGTAAGATATTATACATAACTTAAACTATTAATATTCCCATTAGATAATATATTTCATAAGTAGAATCTACAAATAAGAATAGTAGGAAATAAAAGAAATATATTTATTTTAATATTTTCTAAGAAATAAGCTTTTTCTTTATATAATTAGATAATAGAAATTCAAGAATAATACTTTATACGTTTTATAATTATTAGCCTTATATTTACTATTAAGGTTTAAGCTATTATATTTCTATTTCTTTTATTTTATAGCTTTTGTATAGAAATCTCTAGAATAGGGTTTCTCTAGGAAATCTCCGGGATTTCCCGTGGAATCTCTTAGTATTTGTTGTATGTAATTAGGAGGTAAAATCTGGTGTACATTATATATAACTAAATGTAGCTATGCGTGCTACGTAAAGCTTTATTTTAAGTAGTTTAAATAGGATAAGGCCTATAGAGACAGTATTAATACTTAAGGTTTAATTAGTATAAATCCTACTTCTTAAGTATATTATTCCTAATATATCCCCTTAGTTTTAAGGGTTTTGCTTATAGATTAGCTTTTTAAATAATACTAGTTAGACTTTCTATTTATATCTTATAAGAAGTTTCTTTTATTATTTTATTATTCTTATTAAACTTCTATTCTTATAATAAGAAGAATAGTATTATTTATAAACTATTTAGATATTTCTTATTATTTAGAAAGTACTTCTAATACTTTTCAGCTTTTTATTTAATCTTATTCTTACTATAACTTAAAATCTATAGATTCTAACTAATTATTAAGGGGTTTAATAAAATCCTTAAATATTAAAAGTACTTTTTAAAGTTTTTCTTCTTATTATAACCTTAAATAATTTAATTAGTTTATTATACTAATCCAAATAATAAAAATACTAAACTAGTAGTTTTAGAAAAACTTTATAAGACTATTAGTTATAAAGTCTCCTAAAGGTATATATTTAATCTTAAAGTATTTTTATATAGCTTCTTATTATAACTAGTCGTTATAAATATTTATATATTGTAATCTTATATATAATTATATTATTTTAATAGTTATAGAGATTTATGTACTCAGCCCCCCTGCTTAGTAGGTAGCTTTATATAATACTTAGTGAATTATCTCTATAATAGGAAAACACCTAGTTATATACTATAGCTTTTATATATATCTCTATAGGTAAATATAGTTGAAAAGACTTAGTAGTATAATTATTAGTTTAGATCTAGCCTTAACCTAGAAATATATAAAAGCTAATAAGTAATAGAATAATAATTAGATATATAAGCTTATTAGCATAAGCCTTATAATAGTCTGTATAGAAAGCTGTAGCTTAATATATTAGTAGTAGCTTCGAAGTATTAAACTTACTATAGTAGTACTCATAATATTAACTTATACTAGAACGCTACTAGTATACTTTAATAATACTAGCTATAGATATAAAAGAGAGCGATAGACTGAGACTAGCTAACTGTCTTTTAAAGTATAAGTTAATAGCTATTTGCAGTAGTATCCTTACTTATAATAATACTACTCCTAATAATAATATTAATAAGAACTACTAGCAGACTACTTCTAGCTACTATTTATTACTATACTTAACCCTTATAATTTTAATATGAAAATCAACTTTGAGAAAGTTATTAATAATTATAAGAACTATAATTACTTTCATAAAAACCTAAAAAGGTTAGTTTTATATAAAAGCAACTTTACTACTCTTTCTAACCCTTTTAAAATAACTATAATTATCTTTAACTTCAATATATTATTAGAAGATAAGGCCATTAGTAGAACTAAAAAAACCAAAGTTAAAGTAATAAAAAAGAATTTAATACCTAAGAGTAGGGTGTTTAAAGATAATTCTGAATACTTTAAATATATCTTGGAGGTAGCTTATTGAGTAATACTTCATTCTGAAAAGGTATATATTTCGAAGTCTATTATAGAAATTGTTATTAGCTAATAGTAGGGAAAGTATAACCGAAGGTTAAATATATTATATAATATTTAAAAATCTAAAGTAACTATAGCTATAGCCGTTAGTTTAAGATAAATTGGGGTATAAGTCCTAGCTAGGAGCTAAATAGTCTCCATATAAAGCTAAAGACTTCTATTTTAATAGTTATAAGGTATATTATTTACTAGTTATTATATTAGACTTAGATAGTAGGGTAAGGTTTATATATCTTACTTCTATTCGATAGATTTATTATAAAAACTATTTAGAATATAATAATAAGATAAGTAGTTAAAATAATCTCTTAAGTAACTTAGAATAGTATTAAAAGCTCTATTTTAATTATTAAAATAGTAATAATATCCTATTAATTAACTTATCATATTATTAGGTTTCTAAAGAGATATATAATATATATTTAAGAATTCTTTTAATTATTACTATTATCTATAAAGCTAGTATTTATAGTAATTATAAAGCTATCAAATAGATTCCTAGCCTTATAGCTAAACTTGAAATAGAAATTCTTTATCTAACTGAAATATTATAATATTTATTTAACTTCTATATAGTAGTTATTTAAGGGGTCTTAAGTAGAATATAATTATTAACTTATTATATAAATTATATTTAGTCTTATTATAACTATACTATAGTTAATAAAATTAATATCTTATTAGTAGTATTTAATTTCTATACAGAGGATTTAATTTTATTATAATAAAAGCTTTTTGGTTTTTAGAGGGGTTTTAAAGTATTTAATATACTATATATCTTTCATAAGATATTCAAAGACCTTTTTAATATATATTACTTATAAGAACTATAATTATTATACTACTTAATTTTAAATAA
>AMCV02000010.1:1448826-1472786 GCA_000350065.2 Colletotrichum orbiculare MAFF 240422
GGTTTTATAATTATCTTATAACTATTAATCTTAATAGATAATTAGTTAAGTTTTAATTTTTAAAAGTTCTTTATATTTATTAAGTTTATAAGTATAAACCTAATAGTATTTTAAAACTTTTAAATGTTATATAAAAGTCTTATTAATCTTACTTTAGGAGTATAATTTAATATAACTTTAAAAATAGGTTTATTTAGTTACTATTATAATTTTAATGTATAGATAAATAAATGTTACTAAATAAAATATAAATAATAGTAATAGTCTTTATTATAAGACTTTTACACTAAAAGTCTCTATTTCCTTTTGTTTTAAATATTCTTTAATATTTAATTTGTTTTATAGGTAAAGCTTATTATGAGAAGTTATAATATTTATATCTTAGAATTCTTAAGAGAGTTGAATTCTTAGGACTTTCTCTAGTTAACTACTTATATTATTCTATAATTATTAATAAGAGTATTTTGAAGTATTTTGAAGTACCTAAAAAGTATTAGTTAAAAAATAACTTTAAATAAAGATCTCTTAATTATTTTAATAGAGTATTTTATCTATCCCTTATATTTAACGTTTTCTAAAAACATTCAAATTATTTATTTCTCTATAGCTTTATCTATATAAATAAGATTGTGGAAAAATATAGAAGATAATTCTAGAGGAATTATTAATATAAATTTTATATTTTTGAATAGTATCTTATAAGGCTTTAGAATAATTGATATATAGATATAAGATTTCGAATTATTATATTTATTTCTTATTTTAAAGTAAATTATCTTATTAGACTTCTTACTAAAGCTTAAATAAGTAATTAAGCAAATTCTAAGTAGTTTTATTATAGTTATTTATTTTCATAATTAGTAAGAAATTTTATTAGAATCAAACTATTTGAAATTATCCTACAGAAAAATTCAATTCCTATTAAAAAACAGGGTTTTATTAAAAGAAATATAATAAATTATTATAATTTTATTTTAAACTAAGTTTTATATTTAATATTTATTAGTTGAAGTATAGCTAATTAAAATACTAATAAAAATATACTTTTTGAGATATATTAAATAGTTATACTTAAGCTTTATATCTATAGTGAGAAGAAAGTATTCATAAGTATAAATATAAAAATAGGCTAAGTCTAGTCTTATTATATTATCTCTTTAATTAGTTTTATAAAGCTTTTAATATAATATTTACTAATTTTAGAAGTATATTAGTATTTAATTATAAAGAAATACTACTATATATAAGGTTTCAGGCTAGAGTTTATAAAGTAGTTTACTTTTATATCTTATAAGTGTTATATATAGTTTAATAATTATTCTTATATACTTAATATCTTTATTTTATCTCTAGGTATATAAAATAAATAGTTTGAAGTATATACTTTAAAAGGTTAGATTAGATTTCAGACTTTCATATTTAGGAATCTTATTATTATATTTAAAGATCTTAATATTAATATTATATTAATATTTGAAGAATATAATAAAGCTTTTAAATACTTCTATAATAATAGCTTTAGTATAATGAATAAGATAAAAGTCCTAGGAATAATTAGTAGTTCTATTTATAAATTTTAGAATTAAAATATAGCTACTATAGTTTTATTAATAAGAGTAGAAGTTAAAAGTAATATATTCCCTAGGGTTAATATATAAAGTATTCTTATGTTTTATAGGATAGATCTTATAGTTTATCTTACTAATATTATAAACTTTATATATTTCCTAAATAGGTTAATATTTCTTATATTTTAAATAGCTATTAGTAATTTCAATATGTTATGTAGTTAAAATAAAATAATTAAGAAGCTTTCTATTAAGATATTCTAGTTATTAGTATTAGAATTATTTATTACTTTTTAGGGGTTTTTGCATAGTATTTATAATATATTGCTAGTAGTAGTGATATTTAGGAGAAAGCTTATATTATATTAACTATATTGTTTTAATAGGTATTCTTTATGAGGTGTATAGTATTTAAATACTTACTAGTTATATCGAATATTAATAATTCTAATTTTAGAGTAATTATTTTTCTATAGTTTAAATAATTAGTTTAACTTAATATCTTATTAATAGTTTTTATTATAGTTATTAAAAAGAGATAAGGTTTATAGTTAGAATAATATAGAAAGTAATATTATATAAATATAACTTAATTTCTTTATTTTTACTAATTATAATAAAAGTCTTAGTATCTCTATAGCTTTCAATAAGTATAAACTTTATATTATCTTAAATATAGTTTTTTATAGGAGTTTCTTCGAAGGTTATAAAGCGTTTTATATCTTGGAAGATATAAATTGAAGTATCCAAATTAAAGATAAAAGAGCTTTAGAGAGGGTATTACTAAGGTCTCTTTTTATAGCATATTTATAATCTCATATTATAGCTATTTTAGTTAGAAGGTTAGCTATATAGTTATTATAATCTAAAGGTTTAAACTTTTGCAAAAATCCTAGATTTAAAACTAGTAACTATTTAATTTTCTTTTTGATTAAGATATTGAATATGTAGCTTTTATAAGTTAACTAAGGGTATATATAATAATAATATAGTAAAGTATAGCTTAACTTATATTCTAAAAAGTATAGGAGTTTATTTAAATTCTAAAAGTGTCTCTTATTATCTTAAGTATTTAAAATAAGAACTAGAGTTTCTACCATAGTATTAAAAGTATTATGGTTAATCTTACTATATAAAAAGGCCTTAGAGAGATATTATATTATTTCTATGATAGTTAAAATCATTTTATCTCGAAGTAGAAAGTTTAAATAACTATAAATTATAAATATATAATATTATATATAGCATTTAATTAGTAGAAAAACTAATCAAATTCTAAGATTATAAATTTAAAAAACTTTAATAATAGAAAGAGTATAGTCAACTAGTTAAGTTTTATATATAATATTTTACTACTTTTAAAACTATATTTTTCTTACTATCTTTATAATAAGATACTTAAGTTTAGGAGACTAAAGTATTTTATATTATATTAAAGTAGTATTTTAAAAGTATAAATTATTTATAATACTAAAGTAATTATAAAGATTAATAATTTATATTATTATATCTTCTTCTATATAGTAATATTAATATTAGAATATCTTATTTATATATCTAAAGACTTAAATTATTATATAGGTTTAATTTAACTACTTATATTAGTATTCTTAAGTTTTTAAAATATAGAGATTATAGAAAGCTAAATAAATTTTTAGATCTTTTTCTATAAAGTTTATAATATATCTTATATAAATTTCTTTAGTAGTATTTATAAGGAATTATTAATTCTCTTTATAATTTATTCCTATAAGAATAGAATCCTTAAGAATATCTAATTTAGATATTTTGAAAGTTTATTAGTACTTTTATAGTTTTTAGAAAATTACTTAAGAATAACTTTCAAATTTTTTTAAAAAAGAAATTTCAATAAATATTTATTTTAAGATTAAGATAGTTCTATAAGCTATAAGTTTTAATCTTTATTTAAAAAGTATTATATTAAATATATTACTAATTAACTTTCTTAAGAATTAAAAGAAAGGTATTTTTAGTAGAAATTTTAATATTTAAAATATATTAAATTATTATAATATATATATTTTACCTAATAGCTTTTTAGTATTATAAGACTCTTAATTATTATATATAATTAGGGGGTAAAATCTAATATATATTATATTTAACTAAACATAGCTTTATATACTATATTAAGCTCTATTTCAAGTAGTTTAAGTAGGGTGAGGCCTGTAGAGATAGTACTAGTACCCGAGGTTTAGCTAGTGCAAACTCTGCCTCTCGAGCGTGTTATTCCTGACAGTATTCCTCTATTATATCACTTGCGTCGCATGTGACCATTCAGCTCATCAAGATCGAGATTTCAAGCCAGTGACATGAATAGTTCTCACAAGGGCCAGTTGATGACTTTTGGCTGTGAGAAGTAACAGACACAAGCAGGCGTCTATTCATTTTAGTCTGGTGGGTTTGAGTCCGCCCATGACGGCTCAATATGCCGGCAGACATTCTCATAGTCTAACAGCTTCGGATCGCTCAGCGGCAGATGCCGCGTTGTCCAGAACATCGTCCACTTGGTATCTCTCAGATTCCACGTTCCCAGCGATCTCTCGAAGTACCATTTGTTGACTGGGTTGTCCTGTCGACTGCGCCAACAAACACCCTCTGGGAGGCAACCCCGAACCATGGCGTTGAAAACCACATCGGCGACACCTCCGCTGCCCTGTCGACTCTTGAGAACCGCAAATTTGTCCAAGTACGGCACAAGTCGGCTGCTATCGTAGGCTGTCTCATCATCTAGTCCAAACGGCTTCTCCCATGTGAGAATTGCGCCGCCCTCATATTCCCCCGCAATGATGATCCCGGCCAAATTCTCATTGACACGATCAAGATAATGCTGCACGTCAAGTTCCCGATCGAAAGAGTCGTTAATCAGGTGAACGAGGCGCGGAAGGTCGATGCACGTGTCGGTTAGTCTCAGTCGAGACGCACCGGGTCCAGGAGGCAGCCACGTGGTGACAGTCGGGTCGGGATACACGGTGAGTGGCATTCCGCGTTTGATCAAGGTCGCCATGTATTTTTCCCCGGACGCGATTTCATTCTTTTGTCCCGAGCGTACCCGTTCCATGGGTAAAGACGATGAAAAGACAGGTTTGTCGGTGAGGAGGTTGTGAATTAGCGGGTTTTGTCTGTTACGGGTTGTGACTCTCGTGAATTCTTCAATGGGTCTATTTGCTGCCGCTTCTGGTGTACTGATAATGGCTGACGATGTCGACGGTAACATCGATAAGACATTTCTTGCAAGCTGTAGGTTACGGGCGTGTTGCCGTCGCATCGTTTCGGGTACCCTTTGTCGCCTTGCCTCAGACCCTAATGGGTGCGCAAGACCGTGCATGATGCCTTCATACTCCTGTTCCAAGTTGATGTACCGATGACAGGACTCGTGTTCATCCGCTACTGGTATGCCTCCTAGGGGGTCGAGAATGATGAACTTTTCGACAGAGGCAACCTTGCCTGTGCTGCGACCGGCTGCTGTAGCGTCTGAGACACTCGAGTCCAAGTCAAGCTGGAGTCCGCAAAAGTATCCAGTGAGAGCTACAATTGTTGCATCTGCATCTATTGTGACGACGCTCTGCATGTCAGAAGAATTGCTGACGGGAGGGAGAACTACAATGGCGTTGTCATGGAAGGCGCGTAGGAGAAGATGAGGATGTTCTACGTTGACACCGCATGGCAAGAGACCTCGGCCATTATCCCCCGGCGACTCCTTTTGGGAAACGCATTGTTCTAGCAAAACACAGCCTGGGTCGCCAAAGGCTTCGACGGCCTGCTGTACGCGCCATGACTGCTCTCTCAGCATCTTTCGAGATGTTGTAGGTCCTCCGTCCAGGACTATCAAACTCACGAGACCTAGCTTGCGCAGCTGTGAGAATGTCTTCGCGATGGCGCTCAACAGTTTGTCGTCCAGCTCCTGAGGGAGGGTCATCTTGACAATTGCAAGATTAATGGGTCCTTCGGGGAAAACCGATGACTCATTTTCAGTGCCTTGTATGAACTTCGGCGATTGATTGACCACTCGAATAGAAGAGAACGTCTGGTCCGGCATCCCGTGGGGGTCAGGACCTCTGCCACTCTTTTGGGGGGCATCTTCGCCAACCGGCGGCGCATATTTTTGCAGATACCCTTTGGCATCACGGCGGGTGGCCGAAGCCTCTAGGACGGATACGATGAAGTCCTGGGGTGCGGGTTAATGCGGTTGATATGGTAGTTGAGGGAGCAGTGAATACCCGGTCCTCCGCACGTTTCTTCTCCCTGGCCCTAGAACTTGAGGAGTGGCGAACGGCAGACAGGGCGACATACACAGCGTGGGTCAGACGTGCGGTCGGCGACTGTGGTCGATGATAAAACCTGCACTTTGACTTCGCAAGTGAGGCGAAAACGCTTGTCGCCTATTGGGACGTCCGGTCAGCACAGCCTGGCAGAATTTGTAGGGGAGGATGAAAGATACACTGGCAGCTGCATTGCTGGCTTGCTTTAGCGCCGGCGAGCGCATGATGCCACCTGCGGTAAGGCAAATCGCCAGGAAGCAAGGTATAGAAACGTTGGTTTAGGTGCTAGGCAGCTTCGCTGTGTTAGCAAATGTTCGATTTTACTAGGAGCAAAAAATGTCGCTAAGTCTACAAGTAGTCGACGATAAACTCTGCAACAACTGACCACGCACAAAAAATTGCCAGTGGTAGCTTGGCTCAGTTGGCTGAGAAAAATTGCTGACGTTTCCAAGGCATGCGTCTGATGAAGTGATACAGTTTGCGTGATGGTGTACGTGCTGATGCTGGTGGGTCGGGATGTCATGGTCAAAGAAGCCTATCCATGATTGGTTTCAAAGAGGCGTAAGATGAAAATGAGAGTGTCCCGAACCGTCTTTATTACAAACAAATGTCACAGGGAGTCGCAGCTGGTTATCGTAAGAAATAGGAGTAGGAGAAGACGGCAGTAGAAGAAGCAACATATTAAAAGCGCGACATTTAAATCTATTGCATATAATCAGGGGACAAAATCTGTCAGGAATAACGTACTCGAAAGGCGGAGTTTATACTAGTTGAACTTCAGGCGCTAGCGCTATCTCTATAGATATTACTTTACTTGAATTATTTAGAGTAAACTTCTTTATAGTATATATAGCTATATTAGATTTTATATTATATTATCAGCTATACTATCCTATAGGGTATTATCGGTTACGCTATACTGTAGGGCATACGGTAACTATACGTATTACTATATATGTAGTAGTATGCCCTCTACGCCCTACTAGCGATAAGTACTAGGTACCTAGCGTTAGTTATAGCTAATTATGTAGTAATTAGTAAGTAATTACTATACTATAGATCTAGAGCCTTATATAGCGCCTCACGCTATATAATATAAGAATAATAATAATAAATAACTAGAATACTACTTTATACTTATATAATAAAATTATATATAATATATATTACTTTCTAGATAAATTAATATTAATTAGTAGTTAATCTTTCTATTATACTACTATACTATAAATTAGTAAGACTTATTATAATAAAAGAAGTAATTATGAAAACTTTATATCTAAGGTCTATATAAAATAAAAAATTATTATAGATTTAAGTTTTAGAGTTTATATAAGATATTACTATTAGGGTTCTATATAACTATTACTCCTATAATTTAGTGAAGAGTTTTTACTTTAAGTATAAACTCTTTAAGTTTATTATAATACTATTAAAGTATTACTGAAGTATTTCTTATAGCTAGCTTCTAATATTAATAAACTTCCTATTTAGGTTTGACTTAGTAGTAAATAGTAGACTATATAAAAGAAATAGAAGAGAGTGAAAGATAATAGTAGATATTAATACTATAGAACTTTTAGTAGGGGTTTTAGTAGATTAATAGTAGAATAATTTAGTTAAAGATAAAAACTAATTTTTCTAAGAGGTTTTTATATAGTTTTAATAGGATTATAAAGTAGCCCTATAAGTAATATAGGTATTTTATATAAAGAAGAAACTACTTCCTATTAGTATTTTTTTTGATAGTAATACTTTCTATTTTTCTATATAGAAGATAATTATATAGTATAAGTTAGAAGTTAATTAAGTTTTTATTAAGAAACTAAGAGATTTCTAGTAGTTCTTATAGACTAATTTATTACTTAAAGTCTAGATATAAATTAGTAATTTTTATATAATATAGGGGTTTTAGTATAATTAGGATATTAATATATTCTTTTAGTATTTTATAGAATATTATAAGAATTCTTATTATAATACTTAGGCTTTTAAGAAGATCTACTATTTATATTAGGGATTTAAGTAGATATTTACTAAGTTTTTTATTAAGTTTAAATTAGCTATAGGATAGGTAGGGGGGTACTTTTAGATAGGAGATATTTAATTAAACTATTTCTAACTGGTTTTTTCTTATTAAATTCAAATAGTTACTATTAATTATAATATTAGCTAGATAGATTACTATACTGTAGTTTAATACTACTATATAATTATAATAGACTTTAAGATTTTTAATATAGAGTTGTAAAACTATAGTAAGTTATAATTTCTATCCTAGTTAGAACTAATAGTTAATTAGAATAAAGATATATAGATAATAAGTATAGAAGTAGTTTAAACTACTTTAGTATTAATATAATACTACTATAATATTATTCTTTCTTATTATAAAGGGTTAAATAGATAAATAGCTATAAGTAGTAAGCTTTAGTTGACTCTTATTATAAGTATATATAGGGTTTATTAAGTAGACTCTTTAGTTATCTAGGTATATATATAAACTAGTATTTATATACATTATAGTACTAAAGACTATTTTATTACTAAATATAAGCTACACCCTACCTACTTACTAATAGCTTTTAATATTAATATTTAGGTTTTATAGCTAGATAAAAGGATTATAAATAATAAGGAAAAAGCTTAGTTTTTTGGAAAAAATTCCTTAAGAAGTAGATTAGTATAATTACTAATAATAATACTATAATAATAGATAAAACTAAAGAGATATAAAGATAGATAGATAAGTTACCTTTCTTAGTTTCTATATTAATAAATAATAAGTCTTTTATTTCTATTTAAATTAATAATAGTTATAATTATTATAAAGTAATTAGTAAGGAGTTTATATAATAGTAAGATCTTATATTAATTATATTACTATAGTTATACTAATTAGGTACTATTTTAAATACTAACTAGGAAACTTATATTACTAAAATAATTAGGGTATATATTAATTTAAATAGTTAGATATTTAAAATTTTATTTTATATAATTTTAGGGATAGTATATTTAGCTATTTTTAGGAAGTTGTAGTTATAATATAGAAGGGTTATTTTAAATCTTATAAGGAATAAGTTAAGGATAAGTTTAGTTAGTAGCCTAACTATTTAGACTATTAGTAATATATTAAAAGAAGTATATATAGATAGATTTATAGATTTTATTAAATTATTAGTTATAATATTTTTTAGTCTAAGAAAGGGGGGATATAAGTAATTAGTAATTAACTTAGTATAGATTAATATAATTCTAGTAATTATATTACTAGTTATATTAAAATAGTTAATATTTATATTACTAGTTATTTATACTTCTTTTATAGACTTATTTAATAAGGATAAGGTTTCTAACTTCTTATTTTATTAAGGGTTTTTTAACTATTATATTTACCTTAAGAAGAATTTAGATAAGACTAAGCTAGACTTATTATAAAAGCTATTTTATAATATACTAAGGGAATATTTCTTTAAAGTTTAATATTAGGTTATAGACTTAATAGATAAGAATTAGGTTTAAGCTAGCTTATTTATAGTTAGGATACTTATCCTCTTTATTAAGAAGCCTAGGGGAAAGTAGTAGTTTTATATAAATTATTAAATTCTTAATACTATTAGTATTTATAATTATTACTTCTTATTATTAATTAAGGAGATATTATACTTATTATCTAAAATAATATAATTTATAAAAATAGATATTTATATAGCTTTCTATAAGATCCGGATTATAGAGGGGGATAAATATAAAACTACTTTTTAGATATATTTCAGCTTATTTGAATAGTTTGTTACTTTTTTTAAGTTGATAAGTATATTTACAATATTTTAATACTATATTAATAGTGTGTTTTGGGGTATTCTTAATAATTTTATTATAACTTATTTTGATAATATTTTTATTTATAGTTATAAGTTAAAGAATAATTATAAAAATAAGGTCAAATAAGTCTTTAAGTAGTTATAAGGGGCTAATTTATATTTAGATTTAGAAAAGTATAAGTTTTTAGTAAAATAGATAAAATATCTAGGTTTTATTATTAAGGTAGGGAAGGGTATTTATTATAATTCTGAAAAAGTTAAGATTATATAGGAATAAGAAGTCCTAAAGAATATCTATAGTATCTAGAGCTTCTTTAGTTTTACAAATTTCTATTATAATTTAGTTAATTATTTCTCTAGTTTAATAAAGCTTTTTATATAGTTAATATAGAAAGGAGTATTATTTTATTAGGATACTATATACTAATAGGTATTTAAAGTATTTAAGTTTATCTTTATTTTAAAACTAATTATAGCTTAATAAAATCTAAAATCATATATAGTAGTAGAAGTAGATTACTTAGGAGTAGTATTAAGTAGCTACTTCTTATAAGAAGATAGGGATAATATATTATAACTAATTACTTATTATTTAGTTAGACTTATTCTAACCTAGTAGAATTATACTATTTATAATAAAAAGCTATTAGTAGTTATATTATATCTAAAAGTATAGTTAGTAGAATTATAAAATATAGTAAAGCTATTTATTATTCTATCTAACTATAAAGCTTTAGAATACTTTATAAGCCTTAGGCCTATTTTAAAATAATAAGCTAAATAAGTAGAAGTTTTATTAGAGTTTAACTTTATTTTGAAATACTACTTAAGTTATTTTATAAAGTATCTTAATACTTTCTCTTAATAAGGCTAAGATAATATAATAGAATTAAAGCTCTTAATATAGGTTTTTTAACCTCTCTAAGTTGACTTTAAAGAAAAAAATAGGTTCTTCTTAATACTCTTAATTCATAATATATAGATAGAAAGAAGCTAGGAAGGGGCTATATAAATAGAAAATACTTACTAGTATACTACTAGTAAATTACTAGATAGGTATATTATATTCTAAAGTATTATATTACTAATACTATAAAACTAAGTAATTATAGTAATATTAATATATAAGATTTATTTAGAAACTATCTACTAAATAGGGAAAATATTCTTACTAGAAGTTTTAATATAGATATAAATAGCTAATTATATAGTAAGGAGGAATAACGCTTTACTATACTAAGACTAAATCTAAATCCCTAAGTATAAACTACTAATAATTATAATCTTCTAAATAGTTTATAATTCCTTAGTTTTAAGCTACCTTAATATTAACTTAATATTTATAGTATTCTTATAAGATTAATATTAAGATAATATATTAAAGAATATTAAATATTTTATCTAAATATATAGTATTTATTAGTATTTATATAAAGGTTATAAGTATTACTAAAGCTTATTATAACTTCTATTAATTTTGAATAGGTTTTAGTTATAAATATCTATTAATTTTATAATAAAACTACTATTTATTTAAGAGGGGGATTCTAAGTTCCTAATAGTAATTATAGATTAACTATTTAAATATATCTAGTTAGAAGTTATAATATTTATAACTACTAAAGTTTATATAAAAAAGTTTTAAAATACTTAGTAGTAATTTTATAGTTTTCCTAAATTAATTATTACTAACTATAGCTTGGACTAAGTTAGTACTTTCTAGATAATATTATATTAATTAATAGGAATATAGTAATTATTATTAATATTATTCTATTTCTAGATAGATAGTAAGATAGAGAGGGTAATACTTAAGATTTAAATATTCCTATAAATATATATTACTTTCTTATAACTAGATTAATTAGCCTATCTTACTATATATTAATTAGTACTAAATAATAAGGATTCTTTAGTTATTAGGGTTAGTTTAAATAGGTTTCTAAATAAGTTTGATATTATATTTATTCTATATTTTCTAATAGTAAAGTAGATTATTTATTCTAGTTTAGGGTGTATTTTAGTATTCCTATCTTATTTTAAGGATAGTATTACTATAGTCTAAATAGTAATAATATATATATATAGTAATATAATAAAATAAGTACTAATTAAATATAATAGGTAGTTAAGAAGTTCTAAGTTAGGGATAAAGTATAGTTATTACTATACTATATTAAGATAAATTAGCTAAATAAGAAGCTTAACTAAGTAGCTTCTAAATATTAGATTATTAATATATTAAACTTATTAAATATTATATTAGATATTTTTATAGGTATCTACTTGATATTCTATATTAATTTTATTAAGTAGGTAGAAGATAGCTTATTACTATCCTAATAATATATAGATATATATCTTAAATTTATTCTAGTTTCTACTAGGGAGGATAGTAAAGCCTATAAAAAATATAAAGTTAAGGAAATACTAGTAGTAAAGAATACTTTAGGATAAAATATAATTATAATATACTAATTAAATAGAAAGGTTATAATATTTTAATATAAGAGTTTTTAGAAAGTTTTACTAATAATAAAACTATATTATAATTCGAGTTACAATATAAAGATATTAGAAAGAATAATAGATTAATATTAATTTATTAATAATAAAAAATTATATAAACTATAAATTAAATAATATAAAAACCTATAGAAGATATATATAAACTACTATAAAACTCACCTTTTAGGTATTAAATATATAAATTAAGTAAAAGGATTAGTATCATCTTACTCCTCTTTATACTCTTAGTATTCTTCCTCTTCTTTATTATTATCTTATTCTTTTTCTTTTTTATTATTAGGGATAATAATAAGTAGTACTAACTTAGGAATAGGATATTATTAGTATTAGTAGGGGCTAGTAATATTATAATAGTAGTAGATAGGTAAGCTAGTATTAGTAAGGCTAAGGATATAACTATAGTATTAGTAAGGCGTAGTATGATTATTAAAGTATATTATAATACTTTATTATAGGAAAGTTAATATAATAAAAATAGGAGAAGAGAGGGGGAAGGACTTATTATTATCTATATAATATTATTAAGGTTAATAAGGATTTATTTAGAAGTAAAAGTAGGGGTAAATATAAGAGTATTTTTAATATATAATAAGGGAGTAATAAGTATAGTAGTAATACAAGCTAGAAGTACCTATTAGGTATAATAAAAGTAGTTATTATAATACTAGATTATAGAGGAGAATTCTAGTAAAAAAATAGGGGTATAGTAATTTTTAGAGCTATTTTTTTTATTAGTAGTAGTAACTATAGGGGTAATAATATATTTACTAAGTATAATTAAAGTATCGACTTAGTAATTAGTAGTATATAGTTTATAACTAATAGTAAAGAAGTAGGAGCCCTATTTATATTTATTTTTTAACTTTAGATATTTATAATAAGATTAGCTATAACTTAGTATATAAGTCTAGGGGAGGTTATTCTTATTATATTTAGAATAATAATTAAGGTAAATAGAGATAACTATATTAAGAGGCTAGTTCTTATTATTATTAGAATTATTCTCAATAATATAGCTACTATAAGTATAGGGGTTAGGCTTAGAGGGGGTATAGTAGTAGGAAAAGTTATTATTAAGAGGTTTAGAACTAGTAGTAATAATAGTAGATATAGTAATAGAAAGAATATAAAAAAGGGAAGTATAAGTAGAAAAATAACGAAATAGTAATATTATAATAGGTATAAAATAGGAAGTTATATAATTCTAAAAAGGGAAAAGTAAATTAGTATAAAGAGGGAAGAAAGGGGTTTTTTATAGATTAGTAATAAGAAGAGTATAATATAAGATTACTTAGGGTAAATATAGTATAGATTTTCTTATTAGTAGGATTATTTAATATTAGTAACATCTGAATTTTCTTATTAGTAGGACTATTTAATATTAATAGTATTTAGAGGAGGTATTTAGGATAGATTTTTCTAATTAGTTAGGTTAATTTAAGTAACTAGATGTAGTTAGTATATTGTTAAAGCTATTAATATTAGATATTATTATAGTAATAGGGTGGAAGGGTAGTAGGGGGTATATTATAAACTTAAACCTTAGGGTTTATATAAGATATTACTATTAAGGCTTTATATAACTATTATCCTTATAGTTTAGTAAAGAGTTTTCACCTTAGGTGTAAACTTTTTAAGTTTATTATAATACTATTAAAGTACTACTAAAATATCTTTTGTGGCTAGTTTCTAATAAAAATTATGAAATTTATTATTTAGATATTTTAGACTTTCCCTACTTTAAGATTTTACTAGGAGCTTCTAAATTATATATTAACTTCTTATAGATAGCTATTATTATAATACTAATAATTATATTTCATTTAGTTTTAAAATAAAATACTCCTTAATAACTACTATTAAGAAGCTAATAATTATTCTTAATTTTTATTTATAGGAATATATTTAGTAAATATAATAATTCTTTTTAAATTATTATTAGAATTTTAATACTAGAGATTTATAATATCTCTAGTTTTAACTACTTAAGAAACCTATATAGTTTTTTAAAAACTCTTCTAATAACCTCCTACTTTTATAATAATATCTAAATTAACCCTTATAGGTGAGATATTTATTCTAAATACCCCTATACTTATAATAATAATACTTTTAAGTATCCCTATCCCTATAAAGCTCTACTAATACTTGAATCTAATACTTTTTAACTAAATCCCTAATCTTAATTATATAAAAATTATAAATAAAAACCTTAGAAAAATCTCTATTTATATAATATACTAAATAGTTTTATATATATATATATATAAAACTCTATAGCTTAGAATTCTTCTAGATATTTAAAAGTAACTTTAAGGATTAGCTTTTAATAATATAATAACTCACTAGTATTCCTATATTATACTATTTTAGAGACTACCTTATAGTATATAATATTAAAATTAATATAGATAGTAATTAAATCTTTATAGTATTATACTAACTATCTTAATAATAAGAATTTAGCTTATAGACTTATAAGGAACTTTAAAAGGTTCTAAAATACTATATTAATTTTAAAACTAACTTTAAAAAATACTTTAAATAAATTAATAACTTCATATTAAAAAAATTAGATTTTACTCTACCCCTTTATAATATTTAACCTAAAATTAAATATATAATACTAATAATACCCTTATAATAAGAAGTCGAGAGGAAATACTTATAGCTAACTTAAGTAGCTTATATACTTATAATATAAGATAGGAGACTTCTATTATAACAATTAACCTTACTAACCCTATATTCAACTATCTTAAAACCTCCTTAATACTAAAAAAAATACTATAAGTATACTTTATACCTTATTTTAACTACCCTTTTTAATAACATTTTAACTAAATATACTATAGACCTTATAAAACTATATAATGAAAGTATAAAGTATAGTAAAAACCTATATAATATATTTAAGATAAAGATCTATATCTTTTATAATTACTACTTCAAGTTTAGTATCTCATATTACGTATAAGTTAATATATTTTTAATTATACTAAAAGATTAAACTTTTAAGTATTACTTTAAATATTTAAGTAATCCTAGCCTTAACTTATAGTTTGAATAAATAACTCGCTATATTAAAAACTACTTTGAAAATAATAAATATTAATAGCTATATTTTTCTAACTAATAAAATACTATATTTTAAAGTATTATAACTAAAAACCCTAAGAAGAATAAAAAAAAACTTTCAAAACTTTTATATTTAAACTTATTTATATTTAGAAAACCTTCTTATTAAACCTCTATATAGATATAGTATTCTACTTCTAACTTATAAATATATACTATAGTATACTTAAATACTAATTAGCCTTTTTTAGCCTTATAGTAACCTCCTAAAGTTTCTATAACTAGTTAAAATTAGCTATAACTAATACTATATTACTCTAAAAGTTATAATATATTTAGGATAATAGAGATAACAACTAGAAATAAGTTAATAATTAATTTTAAATTAACTATACATATAACTCCTCTTAAAAATACCCCTAAGGCGTTATACTATATAATACTTAATACCCTATTTATATAGCTTTATAAAACTTATAACTATTTACTCTAAATAATACTTATCCTCTTTATCTAACTATATATAGCTATTTAAATAAGAAGTACTATATATATAGTAAAATAGGTTACTAGTCTATAAAATATACTTTTAAGGAGAAATATACCTTATCTAATTAGTATAAATTAAATATTAACTCTAAAGTATACTTTATAATAATATATTAAGCCTTTCTCACAAAATATAAAAATATTAATAATTTAGATAATAACCTTAAGGACCCCCCTTAAGATTATAAACCTAATAATACTATAATATAATACTAAATATAGTACAACCTTAAAAATAAAACTACTACTCCCCTTAAATAATTTTTAATATTACTTTTTAATAAAAACCCTATTATTCTTAATAAAAGCAAAATTATAAGAATCTTCTAAAACTAAATAATACTCTATACTTTTACTTAAAATAGTACTTCTAATAATAAAATTAATAAGAAAAATAGTATTATAGCTCTTATATCTATATTTATACTTAAAAACTATTATTTAAGTACTATTTTTTAAAGTATGTTACCTAACTTAGACGTAACTAACTTCTTAACTACTAGGTATTCCTAATTTACTACACTTAAGTAAATTATTAATTTTTTTATAACCCTTATATTTCTATAAAATAAACTAGTAATAATATACTTTAGTAAAACCTTTCTAATTACTATACTTAAGATAGTTAATATTCCTATACTTCTAAGTATTATTATATTTTATATAATACTATATAATACTTCTTTCTTATTCTACTTTATAAATATAAATCAACTTAATATTATATTTAATAATATATATAACTAGCTCTACTAAAATAAAAAAGTTATCTTAGTTATTTAAAAATAGGAGTATTTATAGCTACTTTTTAATAAGGAGAGAATAATTACCTCTATATACCTTATAGAGGTAGAAATATAAAAACTCTACTACTACTTTAAATATCTAGCTATTATACACCTCTATAACATCCTTAATAAAATAAAATATCTAGTTAAATATTATACTTTTAAAACACTTAAGAAGTACTATTACTAGTACTAAATATATAATATAACTCTTTTATACTTTCATTTTGCTATTTATAGTAATATTAATTTTAACTTTAAAATTATTATTAATATTATCTATATTAATAGCTACCCTATACTCCATATTATTAATATTATAATAATATTTAATACTACTTAATTTTTACTAAATATCTTAGTAAAAGTAATATAGGAAGTCCTTAAGGGATATTAGATTAATATATACTGAAGCCTTCTTAATTTTATTATAATTAATATAAATATAATATTTCAATCTAAAGACTTTAGATTAGAAGTAAAAATAATAAGATTAATAGTCTATATTATTCTAATTAAAATATATAATAATATTAGTAAGGTTGAGTAATACTATATGCTCCTCCGCTATATATATAATATCTACTATAATAAAATACCTATTACTACTTAAGAGGTATTTCTTTAAGTAGTATATAAAGTAATTAATAATACTACTAGGCCTAATAGCCTTATACTTATTCTACTTATTTTTAGAATATACCCCTACTTTATAGAAGATTTAGCTCTCTCTCTAGATATTATTACTTAGGTTTATACTATATATAAAACTACTAAAGAAATCTATTATAAATATACTAAGTATACTATTAATACTACTTTAGTAATATATAATAGCTTAGACACCTTATATATTATAACCTTTCTATTCTAATTTTTAGTATATATATAATAAGAGAAAAATAACTAGTAAGACTTATACTACTTCTTTACTATATATAATAAGATATATATTTTTAAACTTCCTTATAGCCCTTAAGAGTTTTAATTTATAGTTATAAAACTATATTTTAAAAATAATAACTAAAAGATTTCTCTAAACTATATTTATAAAATACTAATACTTTTTAAGGTATTAATATTTCAAAATACTTATAAGATACCTATAAGAACTAATACTACTATAATAAGAAACTTAATATTATATAGAAATATATACTCCTATAGTAATACCCTAATTTTATTTATAGCTATCCCTATAGAACTCTAGAATACTTAATAAATATTATAAAATACTATTATTACAGATAATAGTAATACTACTACTATTAAAAATAATAATCCCCCCCCCTATTTAAATAATTAACAATCTATTATTCTAATTTTAAATACTTTAAATTAAACTAACTTTAAGTCTTATAATTTATAGGAATAACTTACCTTCTTAAGATTTTAACTAAGAACCTTATTTTATAATATATTTTATAATTAAAAAATAATCTAATATAGTACTAATACTTAACTTCTATAAAAAAGGTATTATTATAATACTTAGACTACTATTTAAAGAATTAATTAAAAAAGTTAAAAATATTATTACTAATAGTATTATTAAGATTATCTAATATAACTCTATCTTCTATAAAGATTATAAATACTTTAAATCTTATATTATTAATAAAATTAGAAATAAAGATACTAATAAAATATATAAGAAGTTGAGATTTATAATCTAAGGTTTTAGAAATAATAGTAAGTTTAAAATATTAATATAATTACTAATAATCTAATAAAGTAGCTAGTAGTTAATTTTAGCTATAACCCTAGCTCTCTTCTAGTATATTAGTATAATAATATAGCTCTATAATATTATATAAACCTATACTTAAGTTAAAATAGAACTTATAAGGCGTATTATAATTAAACTACTTTTATATTTTAAGGATTAATACCCCCCTAGTTCTATTATAATTATTATTAAATTATTATATAATTTCGCTAAAACTAATACTTACTAGTAAGTAATATATTCTAAATATTATAAGGAGTAGTTATAAATAGAGATATCAATATATAATTTATACCTCCTTATCTTATATCTTAAAAATAATACCTTTAGCCTTATAGGTATATAAACTAATAATACTTTTAGCCTCTTAAATACTACTTTCTCAAACTATAAAAATAAAGAGCTCTAAAAAGCTTTATTTAAAATTAAACTTAAGATAATCCTCTTAAAAGTAGTATTATTAGTATTTAATAGAAATATCTTATTACTTAATAGTAATACCCTCTACTTATATTAAAAATACTAAAAATCAAAACTCATCCTTATTAATACGTATGTAATACCTAAAATACTTAAGAAAATATATATTAAATAATATGTATATAAAATATACTTTACCTTAATATACCAACCTGAAGCATTATTTAACCTCTCCTATATAATATAAAAGTAATAACCCTTAAGTAATAATACTACTATACTTAATAAATACCTTAAGTAGTAAATTAAGTATCTTAACTATAGCCTTAACTTTATATTATTTAACTTCTCTAAGATATATTTTTATATTTTTATTAATAGCTTTTTTACTAATAATACTAACCTCTTATTTTAACTAGGATTTATAATAATTATAAGCTAAAAGACTACTATTGGTAATAGTTAATTTAATTCTTATAGTAATTTTATATACTATTCTTCTATAAAAAATAAAAGAATTATTAGGAGTATACTTATTTTAGAGATCTA
Organism: Colletotrichum orbiculare MAFF 240422; assembly: GCA_000350065.2. Taxonomy (NCBI): domain Eukaryota; kingdom Fungi; phylum Ascomycota; class Sordariomycetes; order Glomerellales; family Glomerellaceae; genus Colletotrichum; species Colletotrichum orbiculare. Next base: position 1,468,147 of record AMCV02000010.1, read on the forward strand.
CACTAGAATAACTAATATAGATTTTACCTATACTATAGTTATATTACTTAAAAAAATCCTCTAGTACTAAAACTCCCTTAGATTCTAATTATTATATATACTAACTTATACTTACTCTATAAATATCTTATAAAACTTAGTATTACTAAAAAAAATACCTTATAATTAATATTATAGTATTAAAATAATCATATAAATACTACGAATTCTACAAAGTATAGTAAATTAATAGAAATAATAATATTACTAATACTTTTACGAAAGGTATACTAAACTATACCCTCAAGAGATTTATTAATTCAAACTATATAACTATTTAAATAGAAGGATAGGTAACTTAAGTAGAATAGATAAATAGGTATTTAAATATTATTAAAATAAAAAAGGTATAAATTACTAAAAATACTATTTTTTATATAAATAGATAGGTATTAAAATATATAGTAAAAAGAAAAAGTTACTAATATTAGTTATACTATACTATAAAGTATATANGTAACTATATATATTACTATATATATAGTAGTATGCTTTCTACGCCTTACTAATAATAAGTACTAGGCACTTAATACTAGCTATAGCTAATTATGTAGTAATTAGTAAGTAATTACTATACTATAGATCTAGAGCTTTATATAATACCTCGCGCTATATAATATAGGAATAATAATAACGAATAACCAGAATACTACTTTATACCTATATAGTAAGATCACATATAGTATATATTACCCTCCAGATAAACCAATAGGTATATAGTAATTATAAATACCTCTATATAAAGAATATTATACTTTCTATATTTTACTTATAGTAAAACATGAAGTGTCTAGTACTAGCTATAGCTTAATAGATAGTAATTAGTAGGTAATTACTTTACTATAAATCTAGAACTTTATATACTACTATATACTATAAAATACAATAATAATAATAAATAACTAGGATATTACTTAATACCTATATAATAAGATTATATATAATATATATTATTCTCTAGAAAAGCTAATTATAAAATCTTATATTCAAAGTTTATATAAAGTAAAAGATGATAAGATTTATTATTTAGATATATTTGAATGAGTATTAATTCTTTAAGCTCTATACGAATTACTTTATAGTAACTATTACTAAAAAGTTATTTTTGACTAAGAATTCATTCTTAAAATATATTACTTTATAATAGTTAAACCAAAGTATTCTATATTACATAGCTTTAATAATAGTTCTATAGTTTTAAGAACTACTTATTAAATGATAATCAAAAAATATAATACTTTTTCTACAGTATTACTAGATATCTATAATACTAAGGATTATAATATCTTTAGTTTCTTAAGTTTGAAAACTTTATAGAATCTCTTAGGAATCTTTTTTTATTTTTCTCTATATAAGCTTTTCAATTATGATAGTTCAATATTATAGTATCTATATTTCTATAATAATATCTTACTTATTTCTACTCGACTATTCTTTCTCAATATAGCTATAGTTATAATAATCTTACTATTAGTTATACTATACTATAGGGTATATAGTAACTATACGTATTGCTATATATATAGTAGTATGCTTTCTATACCTTATTAGCGATAAATATTAGGTACTTAGTACTAGTTATAGCTAATTATATAGTAATTAGTAAGTAATTACTATACTATAGATCTAAAGCTTTATATAATACCTGATACTATATAATATAGGAATAATAATAATAAATAACTAGAATACTATTTTATACCTATATAGTAAGATTATATATAATATGTATTACCCTCTAGATAAACTAATACTAATTAATAGTTAATCTTTCTATTACTACTATACTATAGATTAGTAAGGCTTATTATAATAGAAGAAGTAATTATAAAAACTCTATATCTAAGGTTTATATAAAATAAAAGATTATAAGATTTATTATTTAGATATTTTAGACCCTTCTTATTTTAAGACTTCACTAGGAGCTTTTAAATTATATATTAACCCCTTATAAATAGCTATTATTATAATACTAATAATTATATTTTACTTAGTTTTAAAATAAAATACTCCTTAATAGTTATTTTTAAGAAGCTAATAATTACTTTCAGTTTTTACTTATAGGAGTATATTTAGTAAATATAATAACCTTTTTTAAACTATTACTAGAGTTTTAATATTAGAAATTTATAGTATCTCTAGCTTTAAACCCTTAAGAGATTTATATAGCTTTTTAAAAACCTTTTTAATATTTTATTCTTATAATAATATCTAAATTAACCTCTATAAGTAAGATATTTACTCTAAATACTTTTATATTTATAATAATAATACCCTTAGGCGTCTTTATCCTTATGAAGTTCTATTAATATTTTAATATAATGTTTTTTAGCTAAATCCCTAATTTTAATTATATAAAGATTATAAATAAAGATTTTATAAAAATCTCTATTTATATAGTATACTAAGTAGTTTTCTATATATATATAAGACTTTATTGTTTAGAATTCTTCTAAATATTTAAAAGTAATTTTAAGGATTAATTTCTAATAATATAGTAATTTATTAATATTTTTATATTATATTATTTTAGAGACTACTTTATAGTATATAGTATTAAAGTTAATATAGATAGTAATTAAACCTTTATAATATTATACTAAGTATCTTAATAATAAGAATTTAGCTTATAGATTTATAAAGAACTTTAAGAAGTTCTAAAATACTATATTAGTTTTAAAACTAATTTTAAAAAGTATCCTAAATAAGTTAATAATTTTATACTAGAGGAGTTGGATTTTATTCTACTTTTTTATAATATTTAACTTAAAGTTAAATATATAATACCAATAATACTTTTATAATAAAAGATTAAGAAAAAATATTTATAACTAACTTAGGTAGCTTATATATTTATAATATAAGATAGGAGATTTCTATTATAATAGTTAACCTTACTAACTTTATATTTAACTATCTCAGAGCTTCCTTACTACTAAGAGGGATACTATAAGTATACTTTATACCTTATTCTTACTACTTTTTTTAATAATATTTTAACTAAATATACTATAGATTTTATAAAGTTATATAATAAGAGTATAAAGTATAGCAGAAGTTTATATAATATATTTAAGATAAAGATTTATATTTTTCGTAATTACTACTTTAAGTTTGGTATTTTATATTATATATAGATTAGTATATTTTTAATTATACCAAAAGATCAGGCTTTTGAATATTATTTTAAATACTTAAGTAATTCTAGTTTGAATTTATAGTTCGAATAGATAACTTATTATATTAAAGATTATTTTGAAAATAATAAATATTAATAGCTATATTTTTCTAATTAGTAAAATACTATTTTTTAAAGTATTATAGCTAAGAACCTTAAGAAGAATAAAAAAGAAGTTTTTAAAGCTTTTATACTAAAATTTATATATATCTAGAAAGCTTTCCTATTGAATTTTTATATAAATATAGTATTCTACTTCTAGCTTATAAGTATATATTATAATATATCTAAATACTAGTTAGCTTTTTTTAGTTTTATAGTAACTTCTTAGAGTTTCTATAATTAGTTAAGATTAACTATAAGTAATATTATATTATTCTAAAAGTTATAATATATGTAGAATAATAGAGATAATAGCTAGAAGTAAGTTGATAATTAATTTTAAATTAACTATATATATAACTCCCCCTAAGAATACTCCTAAAATACTATACTATATAGTACTTAATATCCTATTTATATAGCTTTATAAAGCTTATAACTATTTATTTTAAATAGTACTTATCTTTTTTATCTAGTTATATATAATTATTTAAATAGGAAGTATTATATATATAGTAAAATAAATTATTAGTTTATAAAATATACTTTTAAAGAGAGGTATATTTTATTTAATTAGTATAAGTTAAATATCAACTCTAAGGTATATTCTATAATAATATACTAAGTTTTCTTTATAGAATATAAAAGTATTAATAGTTTAGATAATAATTTTAAAGACTCCTTTTAAGATTATAAGCCTAATAATATTATTACATAATACTAAATATAGTGTGATTTTAAAAATAAGACTATTACTTTTTCTAAATAGTTTTTAATATTATTCTTTAGTAAAAACTTTATTACTTTTAATAGAAGTAAAATTATAAGAATCCTCTAAAACTAAATAATACTTTATACTTTTACTTAAAATAATACTTCTAATAATAAAGGTAATAAGAAAAATAGTACTATAACTCCTATATCTATATTTATACTTAAAGGTTATTATTTAAGTATTATTTTTGAAAATATCTTACCTAACTTAGGTATAGCTAGCTTCTTAACTACTAGGTACTCTTAGTTTATTATACTTAAGTAGATTATTAACTTTTTTATAATTCTTACACCTCTATAAAATAAACTAGTAATAATATATTTTAGTAGAGTTTTTCTAATTACTATATTTAGAATAGTTAATATTCTTATATTTCTAGGTGTTATTATATTTTATATAGTACTATATAATACCTTTTTCTTATTCTGCTTTATAAATATAAATTAACTTAGTATTATATTTAATAATATATATAACTAGTTCTACTAAAGTAAAAAAGTCATCTTAATTATTTAAAAATAGGGGTATTTATAGCTACTTTTTAAT
>AMCV02000010.1:1474418-1487520 GCA_000350065.2 Colletotrichum orbiculare MAFF 240422
AAAATTAAGAATACAAATACTAATAAGATATATAAGAAGTTAAAACTTATAATCTAAAGCTTTAGAGATAATAATAAGTTTAAAATACTAATATAATTACTAGTAATCTAATAAAATAACTAATAGTTAATATTCATTATTACTCTAGCTTTCTTCTTATATACTAATATAATAATATAGCTTTATAATATTATATAAGCTTATATTTAAACTAAAATAGAATTTATAAGATATATTATAACTAAACTACTTCTATATCTTAAGGATTAATACTTCCCTAGCTTTATTATAATTATTATTAAATTACTATATAGTCTTATTAAAACTAGTACTTACTAATAAATTACTTACTTTAAATATTATAAAGAGTAATTATAAATAGAAATATTAATATTTAACTTATACCTCTTTATTTTATATTTTAAAAATAATACTTTTAGCTTTATAAATATATAAACTAATAATACTTTTAGCCTCTTAAATACTACTTTCTCATATTATAAAAATAAAAAACTCTAAAAAGTCTTATTTAAAACTAAACCCAAAATAGCCCTCTTAAAAATAGTACTACTAGTATTTAATAGAAATATCTTATTACTTAATAGTAACACCTTCTACTTATACTAAAAATATTAAGAATAAAAATTCACCCTTATTAATATATATATAATACCTAAAGTACTTAAGAAGGTATATATTAAGTAATATATATATAAGGTATATCTTACCTCAATATACTAACCTGAAGTATTATTCAACTTCTGTTATATAATATAAAAGTAATAACCCTTAGGTGATAATACTACTATATTTAATAAACACTTTAAATAATAAATTAAGTATTTTAATTATAATTTTAACTTTATACTACTAAACCTCTCTAAAGTATACTTTTATACTTTTATTAATAGCTTATTTACTAATAATACTAACTTCTTATCTTAATTAGAATTCATAATAATTTTAAACTAAGACACTACTACTAATAATAACTAGTTTAACTTCTATAGTAACTTTATATACTACTTTTCTATAAAGAATGAAAGAATTACTAAGAATATACTTACTTTAGAGATTTATACTATAATAGCTAGTATAAATTTTACTTATATTATAATAATATTACTTAAAAAGATCTTCTAATACTAAAAATTCTTTTAAATCCTAACTATTATATATACTAACTTATACTCACTTTATAAGTATTTTATAAAACTTAATATTACTAACAAAATACTTTATAATTAATATTATAATATTAAAGTAGTTATATAAATACTACAAACTCTACAAAATATAGTAAATTAATAGAAATAATAACATTACTAATACTTTTATAAAAAGTATACCAAATTATACCTTCAAGAGATTTATTAATTCAAACTATATAACTATTTAAATAAAAAGATAAATAGCTTTAGTAGAATAAATAAATAAGTATTCAAATATTATTAAAATAAAAAAATATAGATTGCTAAGAGTATTATTTTTTATATAAATAGATAAATATTAAGATATATAGTAAAAAGAAAAATTGCTAGTATTAGTTATATTATACTATAAGATATATAATAACTATATATATTACTATATATATAGTAGTATACTTTTTACGCCCTATTAGTAACAAGTACTAAGTATCTAATACTAGTTATAACTAACTATATAGTAATTAGTAAGTAATTACTATACTGTAAATCTAGAGCCTTATATAGCGCCTCGCGCTATGTAATATAGGAATAATAACAATAAATAACCAGAACACCACTTTGTATCCATACGGTAAGATTATATATAGTATGCATTACCCTCCGGATAAACCAATACTTACTTATTAGTATTCTTATATTTATAAAGATTTACTAATATTAAGATCCAAAGTTATTTATAAGAATCAGGGATATAAATTATACTAAATCTATAAATAAGAATAATATAACGATTTCTATTTACTTAGTACTTTAAGTAATATTCTATTAATATATAGGATTTTAGAGTCTAGAGTTATTTTAGATAACTAAAGATAATTTTGAAGAATAATTCATAAATACTTAGTAATTTACTAATCTTTCTATTATCTAACATTTTGAAAATTAGTTTTTCTTAAGTAATGTCAAATTCAATTTCTTTAGTAAAACAATATAGTATTTTATATTACATTCGTCAATAAGAAGAATGTATTACATGAATATTTATATAATTCTTCAATATTAGTAAATAACACTATAGCTTTAAATAAACCCTTAAGAAATTTCTGGAATAACTTAATGGTTTTATAGATATAGAATAGAACATTATATTACCTTTCTATAAAACTAACCCTGAGATTTAATAAATAGAACTTCTTATAGCTTCTTTGTAAATAGCTAAAGAGAGATAGTATTAACATAACTAGTTAACTTTTATATTTCTAATATTGACTTTCTATTTCTTATTCTTTTTATTGATTTTACTAATATATAGGTTTTATAGTAAAAAGTCTTTTTATATATAGAGAGTATATAATAAATATACTAGTTTATAAGCTTTTAGATAATTTGAAGAACTTATATAATTTACTCTTATTATTCTTTCTAAGAATACTAGTACTGAGTTTATTATAAATCTTATAAAGTTATATAATAAGAATATAAAGTATAGTAGAAATATAAATATAGATTTAAAATAAAGATCTATATATTTTATTATTACTATTCTATACTTAGGATCTTATATAATATATAGATAAGTAGACTCTTAGTTATATTAAAAGATTAGGTTATTCAGTATTATTTTAATGATTCATAAAATTCTGATTTTCATTTTATAATTTGAATATATTAATTATTATATTAAAGATTACTTTAAAAATAATAAAAATTAATAGCTAAATTTCTCTAATTAGTAGAATACTATTTTTGAAGATATTATAAGGGGGAATTCTGAAAAGAATAAAGAAGAAGTTATGAAAACCTTTACATCAAAGCTTATATATATTTAGAAAACGTTTCTACTGAATTTCTATATAAATATAGTATTCTATTTCTAATTTATAAATACATATGGTAATATATTCAAATACTAATTAGTTTTGTTTTAACTTTATAGTTATTTTCTATAATGTTTATAATTAGTTATAATTAGTTATAAATAATACTATATTGATTTAAAGATATTATGTATTGAGAATATTAGAAATAATAACTAGGAGTATGTTGATAATTAATTGTAGATCAATTATATAAGTACTTCTTTCTAAGGCTTCTCTTAAAATACTTCATGATAGTATACTTAATACTTTATTTATATTATTATTAAGAAGGCTAATAGCTTATTTTCTACTATAAGTAATAGAAGACATATTACTTCTTAAAATATAGCTTTAGTCCTCTTATTCCCCTACTAGCTACTATAACTAGCCCCCTATTAATTTGCGGTTGAACTCCTTATAATTATAACTAATATACTTACTTTATATTAATCGTTCTATAGATAATTATTAGAATAGATAGAATGCTAGGTAAATCAAATAGTTAAGTTATTACTATAGATAATTATATAATCAGGAGAAATATAATATAATAAAAGTAGTTTTCTCAATATAGAGACTTATTCGGAATATTCTTACTAATAGTAGTTAAATAGAGGGAGAAATAGTCATCTAACTAATAGTATAATAAACTATTTCTAATTATTATTTATAGAAATATTAAGATCCTTATATAAAAGATTTATTCTAGAATTATAACTATATTACTAGAGTTCTAATTATAGCTATAGTATAAGGGCTACTATAGCTATAAGATATAAGGCATTATAATTATAATATATATATCTTAGAATAATATATAAGCTATTATATCTATAGTATATAGTACGCTATAATTACAGTAAATAAATTAAAGTATAATATATACTATAATACAGCTATAATATATATATTACTATAGTAAAAATATATAAGGTATCATAACTATAATATATACATTATGAACTATTTCTAATATTTTTTGAAAGAAAAGTTCTTATATATTTACCTTATTCACTTAAGAATTACTAGGAGTAAAAAGGTAAAACAAAAGTATCTATAAACCGACTTTTTGATAACTTATTTATATGGAAATATTATAAGACCCCTTATTATATCTTTTAGAATAATAGAGGTAGAAGTTCTTTATGTATTAGAATAAGTCTGATATCTTCTTATGAAAATATTTTATTAATATATAACCTATTTATATAAAAGCTTATAAAACTTAATAAAAAGTAAAAAAAGATAAGTTATATAAAATTATAAGATTTAGAACTTATTAAAAGTAAAAAAAAAAGACGTTTAGGATATTTTCTTTTGAAACTTTAATAGGATTTATTTGAGCTTTACTAAATCTAATAGTTCAATTCAAATATTAATTCTATTATCTTCAATCTTCATATAATATATTAAGATATGTTTATTTATAATAAAACTACGTATAAAGTGATATTTCCTATGTATATACTTTACTTATTTATGGAATTGAGAATTCTCAACTAACCTCTTTACTATTGAATTATCTATAAAGGTCTTAGGGTTTTCAACTTTACAGAATCCTAATTTTAAGTTTATATAATTATAATTATAAGAAAAATAAATTGCTTTTCTATAAGTATCTCATAGAATTATATATTTAATCTTATAATTAGATAAGCCTATCATTTTGTATTTTATAATAGAATAACTTATAATATTACTATTTCCTTTTAAATAGGAAATCTAAAACGAAGTCGACTTTCTATTATTTTGATTCCTTTTTTAGTTAAAATCAATTTAAGTTATAATACTTATAATATATACTATATTTTTATAATTATCAATAATTCTATATTCTTTATTATTATTTAAATAACTCTATATATAATTCAAAATTAAAAATGAGCTTTATCTAAATTATAAGTAAATTCAAAATAAGCTAATATTATAAAAGTAATATCAAGTCGTATTTTGAAAACTGAATATAATAGAAATCCTATTTCCTATCAAAACTTTAAAATATTAGATTTTAAAGTTCTTTCTTTATCTTGAAATAAGTTAAGATTATCATCTATAGGAGTTTTAGATTTATCAATAGTTCTCTTTTATATTTTAATAACTTTCTTAGTATATATACTTTAGTTAAGAATAATTAATCTTTCGTTTTAATTCATAGATAGAATATAAGTAAGAAAGATAGAGGTTGTCTTAAATTTAATTCTTTTAGGTTTTACTTCAAAGGGTTATATATATAATTAGCTATTTTGTAATTATTAGTAGCTAGCCATATATTATTTATATAATAGATTGTAATAATTATAAAGAGTTTTATTTAAAATAAGGAATACTCTATTATAAGAAAGAATAATAAATCCTAGTAAATGGAAAGTATGTTTTAGACAATTATATTAAAATAAAAAACTCTATTTCAAACCATATAATACTGTATTTAATGACCAAATAGGAATATAATCCTTATTATTTTTGTAAGTTTAAATATTGATATTTAGATTAAACTCTAAAGAACTCTTCTTTATATTAAAATACAATGTAATAAGTAGATATATATATATTTAAATTTATTAATATTAGTAAAGGTAAATTTATAATAGTATTATATTATAGTAAAATTCATTCTCAAGAAAAAGAAAGAATTATTATATATTTCTAATCTTTAGGCCTATAGATAGTACTAATAATCTCTAAATAATTAATGTTTGAATATTAATTATAGTTTCAAGTGATCTAACTAACCTTATGTATAACTCCTTTAGTTATATTATTCATTCTCAATTTATAAACCTATTCTCTACTTAGAATATGAGTATTCTTAGTATCAATAGTAAATAGCAGTATTATTCTCTAAATATTTCTAAAGTTTATTTATTCTTTTTTTTATTATAACTAGAATCTAGTCTTAATATTCAGAAGACTGAAATACTTAAAGAAACGAAATTAACTCTTCTATTTTATTTATTAATGAAATATAGGAAATTCCATTATCTTTATTAGTATCTTTATATAACTCTATATAACTATTGGATTAAGATAGTTTAAAATAGTAAAAAAGGCGTTTTCTTATAAGTTTTATAATCTCTTTAAACTCCTTCTGATATAGTGGGTAGATTAATATATAAGTTAGACTTTTGCTAAATATCATTATTGTTCTCTATATTTAATTCTGATATTCTATCGTTTTAGAAAATCTTAATATTTGAACGTTCTTTTAGAATTATTCTAATTATTTAGTCAAGCTTAGTAGCAAGATTTAATAAAGAGTTATTATTCTTATCATTATTATCATTTCGATTTATAAAAGAATTAAATTACTTAAATTTAAAATGAGATTATTATTTAGCTAATTAGAATTATAATTATGAGAATTCTTTTTTAGATCAATAGATAAAGAAAATTCTTTTTCTTAAATATAGAAGGTATTCTTTAAGACTTTTATATTTTTGGATTATATAGTTTCTCTTTTATTAAAATCGTAAATATTATAGGTATTGCTTCTATGAATTATAATGACTTCTTTATAAGCTTCTATATCTAAATTTTCAATATTAAAATCTTCATTCTTATAATATAATAAATTACTTTATACTTCAATGTTATAATATTAAACTTCGGTTTATTTTTTGATTTGCAACAAGTCTTAAAATTTATAAGATTATAAAGAGCTCTATTATATATATATATATAGATTATTGGAATATCCCCTATAAGTAGTAAAATGAATTTAGATAATAAATTAAGATTCTAATTCTATTAAATAGAATTCTTATTCCTCTTTTTGTTGGACTATTAAACCTATAAATATAAAGAAGTCTTATATTATATTATATATTAGGATAAAAATAAATATCTCTCATTCTTTTATTAATAAACCTATTATTTCTATTAATATTAACTTCTTTGATTCTTCTCTTATTATTATTATTATTATTTCGTTGTTTCTTATATTTAAGTAAGAGTGTGGAAACTCTTTCAATTAATTTCATTCTCAATAAATATCCTTAAATAAACTTAATTAATTTATTTATATATAGAAGAAATCTGTCAACTCTATTACATATTATAAAAGTTATAAATCTACATAAATCTAAATTAATATAATCTGAGTATTAAACAACTCTTTTCTTATTCTTTTTTATTCTTATTCATATTATTAATAAAGCTTCTTTTAATATAGATTTTATAAATACAAAGAATATTTGTTTTATTTATTTTTTAAGATAAATCTAAAGTATAATCTTCTAAAGTATTTATTTAGTTACCTTTACTCTATACTTAAAATAATATCCAAGATCTTTACTTTATATATAGATTTAACTATACATCTTACCTAATAAACTATGTATACTAACATTAGCTTAAGACTAGTAAGAATAGTAATACCTTTACTTATTATTATAGATACCTACACCCCTAATTCTAAGATTTAACTCTGTAGTAATAGAAGACTTTATAGTTATAACTAGGGAGAACTTTATTTAAACTAGAATTTAATATATATAGCTAAAAGTAATTATTAGAATTATCAAGTTAAGAATCTTTATAAACTTCTGAAAAATAGAATAAAATAGAATACTAAGAGCTAAGTAATCTATAATCTATTATTCTTCTATATATTTCATATTAAAATTAAAATCTCCTTAAAATATATATAACTACTTATAAATAATATATTATAGAATAAGTATAGAAATATCTAATTATAACTATTATTATTAGTTTATAACTAATAAATATCGTAATTAACTAATTGTATAAATAGTATATAACTGTTAGAATAGATAGATAGGTAGGTAAATCGACAGTTAAGTTATTATTGTAGATAATTGTGAAATTAGGAGAAACGTGATATAATAAAAGTAGTTTTCTTACTATGAGGACTTCTTTAAAATATTCGTAATAATAATTGTTAAATAGAGGTAGAAATAGTAATTCGATTAATAGTATTATTAACTATTTCTAATTATTATTTATAGAGATATTGAGGTTCTTATATAGAGGGTTTATTTCAGAATTCTAACTATACTACTAGAGTTCCAGCTATAGCTATAGCATATAGGCTATTATAATTATAGTATATAAGGTGCTATGACTGTAGTATATATACCCTACTGTAGTATATGGACTATTATAGCTATAATATATAACGTATTATAATTATAACGTATAAGGTATTATTATTATAATACATAAGGTATTATAACTATAGTATATATATTTTAGTATAAAGTATAAACTACTATAGCTATAGTATATAATATACTATAACTACAGCAAACAGGCTAAAGCATAACATATATTATAGTATAGTTATAACGTATTAGCCACTATAGCTACAGTATATATAACACTATAACTATAGCATATATAGCTTGAACTACTTCTAATACCCCATAAAAGAGTAAACCTCTATACTTTTACCTCATTTACTTAAGACCTACTAGGGGTAAAAAGGTAAAATAAGTATATATTTATAGAGAGGATTCTTTACGATTCATCCATTTAGAAATATTATATAACTTCTTATTACTTCTATTAGAATAATAAAAATAGAAATGCTTTACATATTAGAATAAATCTAAAATCCCCCTATAAAATATATTTTACTAGTATATAGCTTACTTATATAAAAACTTATAAAACTTAATAAAAAGTAATAAGAGAAAGATTTATATAAAATTATAAAACTTAAAACTATACAAAGTAAAAAAAGAAAGATTCTTAAGATACCTTTTCTTAAAATTTAGATAAAATCCATTCAAATTTTACTAAGCCTAAAAGCTTAGTTAAAATATTAGTTGTATTATCTTCTATATATATATGATTTATAGAAATATTTTTACTTCGAATAAAATGTCTTATAAAGTAATATCTTATATCTATATATTTTACTTTTCTTATAAAATTCAGAGTTTTAACTCGCTTTTTTCCTACTAAATTGTTTATTAAAATCTTTGGTTTTCTAACTTGAGATAATTCTAACTTCAAATTTATATAATTATAATTATAATATAAATAAGTTTCTTTTTTTGAAGTATTTAATAAAGCTTTACTTTTAACTTTATAAATAAATAAAACTACTATTTTTTATTTCATAATAGAATAACTTATAATATTACTATTTCTTTCTAAATAGAAAACATAAGAAGAAGTAGATTTTCTATTACTTAGATCTCTTATTTAATCTGAATTAGTATATCTTATTATATCTTTTATAGAAGATTTTCAATCATATTACTAGAGACTTTTTTAACTATTCCTTCTTAAGTTGAAATAATATTAACTAACTTTAAATTCTTAGTCTTATCTTTTTTATATTTTTGTTTTACAAGATTAAGAAGGATTCTTATTAATTTTAAATTTTATTTAAATAAGAACTCTGTTAAAACAAAGACTAAAATAATTCTTTGATATAATTAGTCTTTTTATAATAATTATAAAACATACCTTTCTGTTTCTTCTAGGGTTTCTTAATAACTATAGGAGAAGACTATTTAATAGTTTTATTCTGAAAATTCTTCTTCATTATAAAATGTTAATTACGCCATACTATAAAGTATATAGTAACTATACGTATTACTACATATATAGCGGTATGCCCTCTACGCCTTACTAGTAATAAGTACTAGGTATTTAGTACTAACTATGGCTAATTATATAGTAATTAGTAAGTAATTACTATATTATAAATCTAGAGCTTTATGTAATACCTCGCGTTATATAATATAGGAATAATAATAATAAATAACTAGAATACTACTTTATACTTATATAGTAAGATTATATATAATATATATTACCTTCTAGATAAACTAATACTAATTAGTAATTAATCCTTCTATTATATTACTATACTATAAATTAGTAAGACTTTTTGTAATAGAAAAAGTAATTATAAAAACCCTATATTTAAAGTCTATATAAAATATAGGATTATAATGTTTTTTATTTAGACGCCTTAGACCCTCCCTATTTTAAGACTTTATTAGAAACCTCCTAATCACATACTAACTCCTTATAGATAGCTATTATTATAATACCTCCAACTATACTTAATTTAATTTTAAAATAGAATACTCCCTAATAATTACTATTAAAAAACTAATAACTACCCTTACTTTTTACTTATAGAAATACATTTAGTAAATATAATAACCCTCTTCAAACTATTACTAGACTTTTAATACTAGAGATTTATAATATCTTTAGCTTTAACCCTTTGAGAAACCTATATAGCTTCTTAAAAACTCTTCTAACACCCCCCTACTTTCATAATAATATCTAAATTAACTCTTATAAGCGAAATAATTATTCTAAATACTTTTATACTTATAATAATAATACCTTGAAATATCTATATTCCTATACAATTCTATTAATACCTTAATCTAATACTTTTCAGCTAAGTCCCTGATTTTAACTATAAGAATATTATAAGTAAAAACTCTATAAAGATCTCTACTTATATAATATACTAAATAGCTTTCTATATATATATAAAACTCTATAATTTAGAATTTTTTTTAGATAATTAAAAGTAATTGTAAAGATTAGCTTTTAATAATTTCGTAACTCGCTAGTATCCCTTTATTATACTATTTTAAGACCTACTTTATAATATATAGTATTAAAATTAATATAAATAATAATTAAATCTTCATAATACTATACTAACTATTTTAATAATAAGAATTTACCCTATAGATTTAAGAGGAGTTTTGAAAAATTCTAAAATACTATATTAGCCTGAGGACTAACCTCAAAAAGCATTTTAAGTAGATTAATAATCTAATACTAGAGGAGTTAGACTTTACCTAACCCCTTTATAATACTTAATTTTAAAATTAAATATATATTATTACTCATATTCTTATAATAACAAGTTAAGAAGAGATACTTATAACTAATTTAAATAGTTTATATACCTATAATATAAAATAAAAGATTTCTATTATAATAGTTAGTCTTACTAACCCTATATTTAGCTATTTTAAAACCTTCCTAAAATTAAAAAGGATATTACAAATATACCTTATACCTTACTTCTACTATCCCTTTAAATAATACTTTAGCTAAATATATAACAAACTTTAAAAAACTATATAATAAGAATATAAAATACAATAAAAACCTATATAATATATTTAAAATTAAAATCTATATCTTTTATAATTACTACTTTAAACTTAATATTCTATATTATATATAAGTTAATATACTTTTAATTATATTAAAAAGATAAATCCTTAAGTATTACCTTAAATACTTAAGTAACTCTAGTTTTAACTTATAGTTTAAATAGATAACTTACTATATTAAGAATTATTTAGAAAATAAT
The DNA here is from genome assembly GCA_000350065.2 of Colletotrichum orbiculare MAFF 240422. Lineage (NCBI taxonomy): Eukaryota > Fungi > Ascomycota > Sordariomycetes > Glomerellales > Glomerellaceae > Colletotrichum > Colletotrichum orbiculare. The sequence goes on from AMCV02000010.1 coordinate 1,485,761, forward strand.
AAATATTAGTAGTTATATCTTTCTAATTAGTAAAATACTACTTTTTAAAATATTATAACTAAAAACCCTAAGAAGAATAAAAAAGAAGCCTTTAAAGCTCTTATATTTAAGCTTATTTATATCTAGAAAGCCTTCTTATTAAACTTCTATGTAGATATACTATTCTACTTCTAACTTATAAATAAATATTATAATATATCCAAATATTAATTAGCCTTCTTTAACTTTATAATAATATCTTAAAAGTTTTATAATTAGTTAGAATTAGTTATAAATAATATTATATTAATTTAAGAATTATAATATATTTGAAATAATAGAAATAATAATTAGAAAGAAGTTAATAATTAATTTGAAGTTCAATATATATATAATCCCCTTAAAAATACTTATAAAATATTATATTATATAATATTTAATATTTTATATATATAACTTTATAGAACTTATAATTACTTACTCTAAATAGTATTTATCTTTTCTACCTAATTATATATATCTGTTTAAATAAGAACTATTGTATATATAGTAAAATAGATTATTATTTTATAAGGTATATTCCTAAGGAGAAGTATGCTTCATTTAATTAGTATAAAATAAATATTAATCTTAAAGTATATTTTATAAAAGTATACTAAGCTTTCTTTATAAATGATAAAGATTTTAATAATTTAAATAATAACCTTAAGGAGTCTTTTTAAAATTATAAGTTTAATAATATAATTATATAATACTACATATAGTATAATCTTAAAGATAGACTACTATTCCTTCTAAATAGTCTTTAATATTATTCTTTAGTAAAAATCGTATTACTCTTAATAGAAGTAAAATTATAAGAATCTTCTNAATTTTTAATATTATTCTTTAATGAAAACCTTATTACTCTTAGTAGAGGTAAAATTATAAAAATTCTCTAAAACTAAATAATATTTTATATTCTTACTTAAAATAATACTTTTAGTAGTAGAATGATAAAGAAAGATAGTATTATAATTCTTATATCTATATTTATACTTAAAAACTATTATTTAAATACTATTTTTTAAAATGTCTTATCTAACTTAGGTATTACTAACTTCTAAACTACTAAGTATTCTTAATTTACTATATTTCAATAGACTATTAATTATTTTATAACTCTTATATTTCTAAAAAGTAAATTAGTAAAAATATATTCTAGTAGAATATCTCTAATTATTATACTTAGAATAGTTAATATATATATACTTCTTAGTATTATTATATTTTATATAGTATCATATAATACTTTTTTCTTATTCTACTTTATAAATATAAATTAACTTAATATTATATTTAATAATATTTATAACTAGTTTTACTAAGGTAAGAAGATTATCTTAGTTATTTATAAATAGGAATATTTATAGTTATTCTTTAATAAGGAGAAAATAATTATTTTTATATATCTTATAGAAATAGAAATATAGAAATTTTATTACTATTTCAAATACCTAGTTATTATATATTTTTATAATATCTTTAATAAGGTGGGATATCTAGTTAAATATTATACTTTTGAAGTATTCAAGAAGTATTATTATTAGTATTAAATATATAGTATAGCCTTTATATACTTTTATTTTACTATTTATAGTAATATTAATTTCAACTTTAAGCTTAATATTAATATTATCTATATTAATAGCTACCTTATATTTTATATTATTAATACTATAATAATATTTAATACTACTTAGTATTTATTAAATATCTTAGTAAAAGTAATATGGGAGGCA
>AMCV02000010.1:1488668-1503423 GCA_000350065.2 Colletotrichum orbiculare MAFF 240422
GATTAAAAAAAAATTAAGAATATTATTATTAATAGTATTATAAACCGTATTTAATATAATCTTATTTTCTATAAGAATTATAAATATTTTAAGTCTTATATTATTAATAAAGTTTAGAATAAAGATACTAATAAGGTATATAAGAAGTCGAGACTTATAATCTATAACTTTAGAGATAATAGTAAGTTTGAAATACTAATATAATTACTAATAATCTAATAAAATAGTTAATAGTTAATTTTAATTATAATTTTAGCTTTCTTCTAATATATTAGTATAATAATATAGCTTTATAATATCATATAAGTTTATACTTAAGTTAAAATAGAACTTATAAAATATATTATAATTAAACTACTCTTATATTTTAAAGACTAATACTTCCTAGGCTTTATTATAATTATTACTAAATTACTATATGACCTTATTAAAACTAGTCTTTACTAATAGGTAATTTATTTTAAATATCATAAAGAGTAGTTATAAATTGAACTATCAATATATAACTTATACTTCTTTATCTTATATCTTAAAAATAATAATTTTAGTTTTATAAATATATAAATTAATAATATTTTTAGCTTCTTAAATACTACTTTCTCATGCTATAAAGACAAGGAGCTTTAAAAAGCCTTATTTAAAGTTAAATCTAAAATAATCTTCTTAAAAGTAGTATTACTAATATTTAATAAAAATATCTTATTACTTAATAGTAATACTTTCTACTTATACTAAAGGTACTAAGGGTAAAAGCTTATCCTTATTAATATATATATAATATTTAAAGTATTTAAAAAAGTATATATTAAATAATATATATACAGAATATATCTTATTTTAATATATTAGCCTGAAGTATTATTTAACTTCTCCATATACTATAAGAGTAATAACCCTTAGGTAATAATACTACTATACTTAATAAATACCTTAAGTAGTAAATTGAGTATTTTAATTCTAGTTTTAATTTTATACTATTTAACTTTTCTAAAGTATATCTTTATACTTTTATTAATAGCTTATTTACTAATAATACTGATGTCTTATTTTAGCTAAAACTCATAATAATCCTAAGGTAAGAAAGTACTACTAGTAATAACTAATTTGATTTCTATAGTAATTTTATATACTATTTTTCTATAAAAGGTAAAAGAGTTATTAAAAGTATACTTATTTTAGAAATTTATATTATAATAACTAGTATAAACTTCGCTTATATTATAACTATATTACTTAAAAAAGTCTTTTAGTATTAGAAACTCCCCTAAATCCTAACTATTATATATACTAATTTATACTCACTTTATAAACACTTTATAAAACTTAATACTACTAAAGAAAAATACTTAATAATTAATATTATAATATAAAGATAGTTATATAAATACTATAAGCTATATAAAGTATAGTAGATTAATAGAGATAACAATATTACTAATACTTTTATAAAAAGTATATTAAACTATATTTCTAAGAGATTTATTAATTTAAATTATATAACTATTTAAATAGAAAGATAAATAACTTAAGTAGAATACATAAATAGGTATTTAAGTATTATTAAAATAAAGAAGTATAAATTATTAAGAATACTATTTTCTATATAAATAGATAGGTATTAGGATATATAGTAAAAAGGAATATTACTAGTATTAGTTATACTATACTATAAGATATATAGTAATTATATGTATTACTATATATATAGTAATATATTTTCTACGTTTTATTGAGAATAGATACTAGGTATTTAGTACTAGCTATAGCTAATTATATAGTAATTAGTAAGTAATTACGTTACTATAAATCTTGAGCTTTATATGGTACTTCATATAATCTAATATAGGAATAATAATAATAAATAACTAGAATACTACTTTACACCTATATAGTAAGATTATATGTAACGTATATTACCCTCTAGATGAACCAACATAAAATTAACTAAAGAAGTCTAAATTTTCCTTCTACATTTATCTAATAAATTAGAGAATAAGAAATCTAACTTATAAGAATCCTTATTAAATCTAAGATTCTAAATAATTAAAATAATAAAAGCTTTATAATTTGTATTTACGATATTTAAAATATAAATAATAATAATTTAGTTAAATGGTTTAATTCTATTATAAGAAAGATTATTAATTAATTCTTTTATCTTATTTAGATATTCTTCTATAATTTCAAAGTTACTAAGAGTAGTATTAAAGAATACTTTATAAATAAGAAACTTATTAAAAAGACTAGTTAATTTATAAAGTCTTTTTAAATAATTAAACATATTAGAAATATTAATATTATTCCTAATAATTCTTAGAGAACTATCTTTATAGTTTAACTATATATAATCAAAAGCCTTATTATACCTATTAGTATTATTTCTAGAAATAGATTTAGTTAAATCTATAAAAATATCTTTATTAATAAGTAAAGCCTTTATATAGATAGACTCAATATTATAATCCCAAGTTCTTTTTAACTTAGAGATAAATTATATAAAAATAAGAATTATATTTAAAATATATTCTTTCTATATAACATAAATTTATAGTAAGTATTTTATAAGGATATCTAGAGAACTAACAAGCTTATAGTATAATAATAAATAATACTAAATCGAAAAGTATTATAAAACTATATTTATTATTCTTGTTTCTAAGTATTCTCTAAGTATTTATTTCTCTAAGTATTTATTAATATACTAATAATATAAGAGGACTAATTAATATTACTTATAAAGGAAAATAAGAAGAATTAGAAAGATATTGAAATATATAGCTACCTAACTAAATATATTACTAAAAAGGAGATTAAGAAGAGAAAACTCCTAATAACTAATAATAAAACCTAAAGTAGAAAGAAGAAAGATAAATATAAAAGATAGTATAAGAAAGGATTACTATATATTAACTTACTAAAATAGATATTACCATTTATCCAATAAGTATAATGATTATTATTTTTAAAGCTACTTTCTATAGGATATTAAAAAGAGATATTATTTTATATATTAGTAGATATATAATAATAATTCGTAGCATTTAGTTTTTATCCCTTATTATTTCTATTTATTACTAGTAGTATATTTATATAGCTATAATATATAGCTATTATCAAAAAGAATTAGCTTAATAACTATACTAATTTTAATATCATTCTTAGTTCTAACTAATTATACCTACTTATAAATGTTATTAAGTATATTATTAAGTATAATAATTAGATCAAATTTACCTTAAGGGATTTCTAACAGTTCTCATTAGAAGATATATATAGGGTTTTATTAGAAGGAGATTTTTACTTAATAGTTATAATTTGTCTAATAAGTATATATATTTCTGAAGTTATAATGTTTAGAGAAATATTTAAAATTAAAATATAGTAAGATTATACTAATTATACATATTATTCTAACTTATTACTTTAGACTATATCTTTTTTATCAAACCTTATTAATAATCTTAGATAAGTATAAAATAATTAGAATATAGTAGTTTATATTAATAAGTATAAAAGAGTATTCTAAGAAATTAGAATAAAAATAATGATTAGTATATATTAGAAAGTTATATTTAAATAGTAAGGAGAATAAATTGTACTTTCTATAGGAATATAAGTATTAATAATATATATATCTACTATTATATATAAATATAGAAAGAATAAGATTTCTATTTTGAAGATTTATAAAATACTTATTAAAATACTTTTTAAAATTAAAAAGAAGTATATTTAAGTATAGTAAAAAGAGGAGTATTATAGTTATTTAAAAGCTATCCTATTAATAGAACAATTTACTTCTCTATAAGTAAGGAGATTATAAAAAAGAAGTTAGTAGAAGTATTTAATAAGGATATATTAATTTAATAGATAATAGAAAGTATTAAAGTTAATTGGAAGGATTATTACTACTTAAGATAAGAAATTAGGAAGAAATTAAAATATATTAAATGACTTTTAAAAATTATAAGGTTTATATTTATTAAGAAATAATAACTTTTGAAATTAGAAAGCTTAAGAATAGAGATAGCTTTAGTATAAATAATACTATTAATATTAATTATTAGGAATATATTGGTATTCAGCCTATACCTAGTTAAACCAAATATTTAGATAAATATTTTTATATAGGGTTTTATTATAAGGAATAGTTCTAATTAAAAGTAGTAATAATAAGTAGGATTATAGAGACTCTTAAGGTTTTATATATACTTTAGGGGAAGCTACTAGATATTTTCAAAGTAATATATTATTTTTAGTTAATCTTATAAGAAAGTTAAAGTATTATTTAATAAGGTATACTAATTAAGTAATAAATATATAGGTAAGAATTATAATATTTCTAAAGATAGAATATAGATATTTATTACTAGATATATTAATTATAATATTAAATAAGATTCTATAAGAAGAATATTTGATAGTATATTAACTAGGTAAGTATATATATATTATAAAATATTAGTTATATCAATCTAAGATAACTTCTTAATTATTCAAATAGTTATTATAATTAAAAAATAAATTTAAAGTTTTTATAACTTATTATAATTACTATAGAGAATAGAAGAATATTAATCTTAAGATATTTATTGAAGATTATAGTTATATTAATATAATTACAGTATTTAAGATAATAGTAATAAGGATTAATATATTTAAATATATCTATTTAAACGTTTAAGATGTATAATAGAAGGTTAATAAAGAGATATTTATAACTATATACTAAGTATATAATATAATTAATATTTTCTATAATATTATTAATAAGATAAAATTAATTATTAATAAGTTATATAAATAGATTATAGAGATCTTTAGAATTTAATAATTATAATTTAAATAAAAGAGTATTTATATTACAGATTATGATTAATCTCTAGCTAACTATATATATACTAATTAGAAATATAGCTAATATTTCAACTATTAGTAATTATATCAACCCCTATATTAATTAGGTAATAGTATTATCTTAAAGCTATTTTATAAAAAACTTTAGAATAGAAATATTTATAGTAAATACTAAGTATATATAAAGTTACTAATAGAATACTAATTAATATAGTATACTACTAAGGAATATAAAGTAGTAGTACTAGATTTTAAAAGTATATTTATTATTAATATAAAATTAGTAATAGAAATTACTATATATCTTAATAATATTATACTAATAGAAATATCTATAGAAGTATTATATAATAATATAAATAGGATATTAGATAAAAGTTTTATAATAATCTATTTTATAACACTAAGTAATAAAAATAGAATAATTAATCTTAGGAGGCTTGTAGAAACCTTCTAGAATTATACTTATTATTATTTTATAATACTAATCAAATTAGAAACCTTCTTAATTTTAAGATTCTTTAAACTTATATTTCAAAATATCTTCTTAGATAGAAAGATAAGAAGACTATTTATAAAAGATATATAATAATTAAGAACCTTCTAGGGGATTATACTTAATATTTAATTTAGTAAGATTATTTTAAAAATAAATCTAAAGTTTAGGGATAAATAAGGTATTATAAGTTTTGATATAATTTAAATATTTCTATTCTTTAGAAATATTAACTTTAATATTATATTAATAATTATCTTATTTCTCTTTAGTCTTTTTAATATAGATTAATTCTAAATCTATCTTAATAATTTTAATAATAAGATTAAGTAAGAAGGAGTATTTATACTTTATAGAGAGATATAAGAAGTATTTATAGTTCTTAGTTTAAGAGGATTTCTATAATAAGACTATTAATTTCTTTATAAAAATAGAAATATAATAATTCTATAAGAGATTTAGTTATTTTAATATATAAGAGTTGAATAATTGTTTAATAGAATAAATTAAATTATAACTATTAGTAAGATAAAGTAATTATAAAACACTACTATTAATACTAAATGAATAATAAACTATTATATTAATTTAAGCTTAATTTTAAAGATAACTATAAGTTTAATATAGAGATTATTATTAATCTTATATATCTTAATAGTAATAAATATATAATATATATAATTACTATTTTAATAGTATTCATAATTATAAGGTTTATAAGGAATATTTCTATAGAGAATATATAGTATATACTAAAAGTATATTAGATGAATATATATTAAGATCCTTTAGATAGAATTATTATTAATATAAAATATAACTTTACTATTAAAAGTTTTAAAAAAGAAATTAATAATATAAATAGTAAAGTGAAGAGTATACAAATTAAAGTTTATAATAATATGTGATGAAACGTATGTGGTCATGTAGGCCATAGAAACTAGGCCTCAGGCCACGCTCCAGAGCGACGTTTCAAGGGCTTAAATACCCCGCATATACCGCATTTCAGTAGTAACAATACAAGCCATTTTGCTTCCTCACATACCCTCCGTACGGTGCCTGGAGGCCCCTAAGGGTGGCCTCCTCGATTTCTCACAGTTATGAGCCCAGCTTTTGGTGTTTTCGAACGCCTAAACCCCTCTTTTATCAAAAATCGAACAGTCACGATGACTTGGACCTTCATTTATCGAATTCGAACGCCCGTACATGTGAGAACCTCTCTACTCGATCCTCCCTTTCGAGCGTACGCGTGGTGCCACCCATCTCGAGGCGCCCCTACGTATCTCTTCAAGCGTACGCGCGGTGCTACCCATTTCGAGGCGCCCCTACGCATCTCTTTCGACGTCAATAACGTCGACCTCTCGACCTCTCGAGGGTGCCCTCGTGGCGCCCTTGCCCTTGCCGCGCCGTTGGGCCGGCTACTTTTCCTCCCTCTTTTAACTTCGCTCTGCTCTTTACCTCTCCGCCCTACCTACCTACACTTGGATCGGCTGCTATTCGAAACAGCGTTCCTTCGGCCATGATAGACTCAGCCTACAGCAGTCAAAAAGATCCGAACATCGATTTTCAGACGCGCCATACGTCATTCAGCGCGTCTGGGGGGGTGGAGAAGGCTAGAGAGCCTATATGGTGCCCTGGTTCAACCGGGTTACGGAGCGAAGTCGACGTTCAACGTCGTTCAGGCTGTATAACAATAGCGGTAAAGATCCAACCTCGAGCTACTCCCGACAGTCTGGAAAGAGTTAAGGGTCCGACCCTTCGTGACGGCTTCAACAACAAGCAGTTGCTTCTTAAATATACACCTTCTAGGCTATCACGAAAACAGGCTTCACATATTAAAAGAAGACGTAAGCTGCCTAATAGCTAGGCTTTAGCCCTTACTTGTCAGGAATAACGCGCTCGAGAGGCAGAGTTTGCACCGGCTAAACCTCGGACGCCGGCGCTATCTCCACAGGCCTCGCCCCACTTAAACCGCTTGAAATAGAGCCTCGCGCGGCGCGTGTGGCCATATTTAATTACACATAATATACACTAGATTTTACCTCCTAATTACATATAATAATTAAGAATCTTATAATACTAAAAAGCTACTAGGCTAAATATATATATTATAATAATTTAATATATCTTAAATATTAAGATATCTACTAAAAACACCTTTCTTCTAATCTTCAAAAAAGCTAATCAATAACTAACTTAGTATAATACCTTTTAGGTAGAAGCTAAGGCTTATAACTTATAAAACTATTTTAATTTTAAAATAACTACTTACTAAAACCTTTTTTTAAAACTTCTTTAAAAGCTATTCTTAAACAACTTTCTAAAAACTAGGAAGTATTAATAAATTATTAAAATATTTAAATTAAATATTCTTAAGAATTCTACTCTTATAAAAATAAACTATAAAGAAGATTAATAACTCCTTATAGATACTACTAAAGAGGTTTATATAAAGGATATTATAAACTTTATAAAAAAAGTCTAAAAGCTTATATAGTTTTCTATAACCTCTATATTTCAAAAACTTAAGAATACTAATATAAGTAGTTAAATTAATCCTATATAATAACTTAAATCTTTAGGTATATAAATAAAATATTCTAATATTAATACTATTATATAAAAGAGGATATAATAATATAGATTACTAACTTCTATAACTACTTTAATATTATAAATAACTTATATTTCTAAAATACTACTTTAGTATATTATAAAACGCTTTAGTCTTTTAGACTTAAGTACCTAACTATAAGGATAGTAATTAAAATATAGTTTTAGAAGTAGTAAGATATTATATATAAAGTTTAAGTAGTTAACTATGTTTTTTTTATTACTAAAGTATTTTAAGTTTATAATCTTATAATTTCGCTAGCCTTCTTACTAATTAAGTCTTATATATAAAGTTATATATTTATAATTTAAAATCGCTTAGATTTTATATTTCTAAATAAAATTATTTTAGTTATTATAGAGGCGATCTAATATCTCCTTAAGACTTTCTTATATAGTAAGATTAACTATAATACTTTTAATATTACTATAAAAGTTCTAATTACTATTTTAAACTCTTAAAATAATAAGAAATACTTCTAAAGCTTAGATAAACCTCTATACTTTTTAAAGTATAAGCTAAGCTACACTTTAGTATATTATTACTATATATACTTTTAGTTAGTTTATAAGAACTAAGTACTAAACACTTTAACTAAAAAGAAGATTAAATAGTTACTAACTTTAGATCTAGATTTCTTAAAGAAAATTTAGACTTTTAGGTAATAGTAACTATATAACTAGCTTTCTAACTAAAGTAGCTATAATACTATATAATAAGTATATTATAAAGAAAGACTTTAGTAATACTTTCTCTAAGACTTTTTTATTTTTAATTTAAATACCTTAATTTATATCTTTTAAGATATAGAGTATTTTATAACGTTTTAGAAAACTTTTATACAAGACTATATTTAGTATAATATAAAGCTTATATCTATTAAAAGCTATAGAAATACTAAGATTTTTATTATAATAAGTAAAAGTAAAAAGGTTAAGTTATACTTATATAATATTAGTTTCTATATTACTCTAGTTATAAACCTTATCTCTTTTTAATAGTTATAAAAATAAGGCTATTAGTAGGATATTAAACTAAATTACTTATCTCAACTATAGAAGAATAATTACTCTGAAATTATAGCTATTAATATTTAATATAACTAGTAAGTCTTTAAATACTATATATTTCATGAGAGATTAACTATACTAGTAGTATAATTAGCATAGTATAAGCTTTCTCCTAAATATCACTACTACTAATAGTATACTATAAATACTATTTAAAAACTCCTAAAAAGTAATAAATAGCTTTAGTATTAGTAGTTAAAGTATCTTAGTAGAAAGCTTCTTAACTATTTCGTCTTAGTTATATAAAATATTTATATTACTAATAACTACTTAAAGTATAATAAGTATTAGCTTACTTAGGGGGTATATAAAACTTATAGTATTAGTAAGGTAAAATAGAAAATCTACTATATAGAATATAAGAGTATTTTATATACTACCTTTAGGGAATATATTATTTTTAATTTCTACTCTTATTACTAAAACTATAGTAACTATATTTTAATTCTAATATTTATAGATAGAGCTACTAATTACTCCTAAGATTTTTATCTTATTAACTATACTAAAGCTATTATTATAAGGGTATTTAAAAGCTTTATTATACTTTTTAAGTATTAGTATAGTATTAATATTAGGATTTTTAAGTGTGATAATAAGGTCCCTAAATATAAGAGTCTAAAATATAATCTAACTTCTTAAAATATATACCTTAAGCTATCTACTTCTTATACCTAAGGCTAAAATAGAAATATTGAGCATATTAGAATAATTATTAAGGCGTATATAAAAGCTATAAAATACAAAAGCAAACTACTTTATAAATTCTAGCCTGAAACCCTATAGGTAGTAGTATTTTTTTATAACTAAATATTAATATATTTTTTAGACTAGTAAATACTATACTAGAAGTTTTATAAAACTACTTAAAAGGATAATACTATAAAGCTAGACTTAGCTTACTTCTATACCTATAACTATAAATACTTTATTCTTACTATAAATATAAAACTTAAGTATAACTATTTAGTATACCTTAAGAAACATACTTTTATTAGCTTTTTAGTTAGCTATATTTCAACTAATTAATATTAAGTATAGAATTTAATTTAGAATAAAATTATAATAACTTATAATATCTCTTTTAATAAAACCTTTTTCTTTAATAGGAATTTAACCTTTCTATAAGATAACTTTAAATAGTTTGATTCTAATAAAGTTACTTATTAATTATAAGAATAGATAACTATAGTAAAGCTACTTAAGGTTAACTTAACTACTTACTTAAACCTTAGTAAAAAGCTTAATAAAATAGTCTATACTAAAATAAGAAGTAGTTATAGTAGTTTGAAGTCTTATATTTATATAGTAGCTACCTCAGAGCCTTATAAAGTACTATTTAAAACTATAAAATTTATATTAATAATCCTTCTAGAGTTACTTACTATATTCTTCTATAATCTTATTTATATAAATAAGACTATAGGGAAATAAAGAGTTTAGATACTTTTAGAAAGAGTTAAATATAAGAAATAGATAAAGTACTATATTAGAATTACTAAGAGATCTTTATTTAAAGCTACCTTTTTAACTAGTACTTTTTAATTATTTTAAGATATTCTAAGATATTCCTATTTATAGCTATAGAATAATATAAATAGTTAACTAGAAAGAGTCCTAGAAATTTAACTTTCTTAAGGACTCTAAGATATAAATATTACGATTTTTAATAATAAACTTCAGTTATAAAGTAAATTAGATATTAGAAAGTACTTAAGGTGTAAAAAAATAAAAGTTTTTATTCTAAGAGTTTTATAATAGAAGTTATTATTATTACTTATATCTTACTTAGTAATACTTATTTATCTATATACTAAAATTATAATAGTAGCTAAATAGGCTTATCTTAAGAGTTATATTAAATTATATTTCTAAAATGAGGTTAGTAAGGCTTTTATAAGAAATTTAAAATTTTTAAAATATTACTAGGTTTATACTTATAAGCTTAATAAGTATAAGCGCCTCTTGAAAATTAAAACTTAACTAATTATCTATAGAGATTAATAGTTATAAGATAACTATAAGACCTATATAGTTATTCTAATAAGTATATTATTTTAAATTTTTATAGTAATTACTAACTACTTTAATCTTAAGCTATTCTAATATAATATAGTTAATATTTTTATATATATAGTATTTAATAAAGTTGTTTATATAGAGATACTACTAGGTTATTAAATACTAGGTAAGATTTACTATTTTAATAAAATATTATATAGCTTATAGAAATCTCTCTTCTTATAGTAATACTATTTAGAAGCTAGCTTTAAATACTTTAGTTTTAAACCTATTATAAAAAAGTTATATTACTAACTTAAGAAGTATATTATCTTCTTCTTTTATATTAATAACTATATACTCTTATTCCCCTTAGAAGATATATCTAAAATACTTATATTATTAATAGATTTTTAAAAGAAGTATTACTTTAAGAGAAGTAAAGACTTATAGTAGTTTCTTAGTATTAAGGTTATTTAAGATTAAGTAGTATAACAGCTATAGCTTTTATAAGTAGTATATATTAAAAAGCTTTTTAAGTACCTTATGAAGTATATATAGTATGTTAAATACTTTGAAATTTTTCTGGAAACTGAAGAGTTCTTACTATAATATAATTAAGCCTCTTATATAGAGATTAAGTACTACTAATAAGATATCGGCTTTATTAATTATACTATAATTATAATAAGACTAAATATTACCTATATAGTAAGCTGATTATTACGTTTTAACTAAAACCCTTTAGATAACTATTATATAAAAGTTAAATAAATAATATAATATTTGAATAAGATAAAAAGCTTCTACTTTAAGTTTAGCTATAAGGCTAGAGATCTATTTAATAGCTTTATAGTTACTATAAATACTAGTTTTATAGATAATAGTACTAATTAAAAGAATTTTTAAATATATATTATATATCTCTTTAGAAGTCTAATTATATAATAAACTAATAAATAAGATATTATTACTATTTTAATAACTAAAGTAGAATTTTTAGTATTATCTTAAGTTACTTAAAAAGTTATTTTTACTAGCTACCTTATTACTATATTCTAAATAGACTTTATAATAAATATATTTAGTAGAAGTAAGGCGTATAAACCTCGCCCTACTATCTAAATTTAATATAATAATTAGTAAATTATATATTTTATAACTACTCAAATAGTATAATTACATATAAAGTTATAATATATAGATATTTATAACTACTAATTATAATAAGAAGCTATATAGAGGTATTTTAAGATTAAATATATACTTTTAGGAGATTTTATAGCTAATAGCTTTATGAAGTCTTTCTAGAGCTACTAGTTTAGTATTTTTATTATTTAGATTAATATAATAGATTAATTAAACTACTTAAAGCTATAATAAGAAGAAGAATTTTAAAAAAACTTTTAATATTTAAGGATTTTAATAAAATCTATAATAATTAGTTAGGATCTATAGATCTTAAGCTATAATAATAATAAAGTTAAATAAAAGACTTAGGAGTACTAAGGGTACTTTCTAATTAATAAGAAGTATCTAAATAGCCTATAAATAGTATTATTCTTCTTATTATAAGAGTAGAAGTTTAATAAGAATAATAGAGTAATAGAAAGAGCTTTTTATAAGATATAAATAGAAGGTTTAATTAGTATTATTTAAAAAGGCTAACTTATAAGTAGAGCCTTTAAGGTTAGAGGGATATATTAGGAATAATGCGTTTAAGAAGTAGAATTTATACTAGCTAAACCTTAGACGTTAGTACTATTTCTATAGGCCTCGCCTTACTTAAACTACTTGAAATAAAGCCTCACGTAGTACGTATAGCTACGTTTAGTTACACATAATATATACTAGATTTTGCCCCCTAATTACGTGCAATATTACTAGGCTTTAGCTCCTATTAGGATCAAATGCCTAGAGCGGTACCTTTATACTACTAGTAGGATAGGATATATAAGGTATAAGAATTATAGTGAGTAGGAGGCGCTTTAAAAAAGAAGGTAAATCCTATAATCTCATTCAGCTTAGTAGCTATACCCTATATAGTATACTCTTAAGCCTATATAACGATCTCAAGCAGCTATATATCCCTAAAGTAAACAAGAAGGCGATAGCACTAAAAGCGCTAGAGATACTTCTAGGGCTATATTCAGAATCCCCTTACCCTTTTAAAACTCGAAAGGGGTAGGGGAAGCTGTTTTCAGATAGTAGAAGCCGTTTAGGATTATTCACTTCTATATAAATAATAGGCCATAGCCTTAAGAAACTTAAAAGCCCTATTCAAAAGCTTAAGAGCCCTATTATTTTCACCTAAACTTAAAAGCCCTATTACTCTCGCCTAAAAATAATTATTTAAATACTTCAAATACTTAAAAGAGTCGTTTATATACTTTTTTATATTTAGAAAACTACTAGGAATAACTTCCTCTAACTATTAACATATCTAACACCTAGGGGGCTATATAATAAAATATATATAGCTATATAGGCTATAGAAACTAGGCCTTAGGCTATACTCTAGAGCGACGTTTCAAAGGCTTAAATACCCTACATATACTGTATTTTAGTAGTAATAATATAAGCTATTTTACTTCCTCATATACCCTCTATATAATACTTAGAGGCCCCTAAGGGTAGCCTCCTCGATTTCTCACATAATATTAATAAGGTTAAATAGTATTATATTTCTTTATAGAAAGCTTATAAAATTATATATAATAAGATACTAGAGATATTAAGAAATAAAATACTCTAAAATACTATTAAGGTAATTAAGAATACTAGTAATCTTAATAGTTTTATATTAATCCTATTTATCTTTAGAATATACTTCTATTTTAATATAATATTACTACTATTTCTAAATATAATAAGATATATATTAGTTATTTATAAAGTAATAGGAAAAATTATATAAATTTTGTATGTAGTATTAAGTTTTAGATATTTTAAGTATACATAATAGCTTTTTTATAATATCTATTTATTAACTCTTATTATAGTTAGATACATATTTCTATTAGGAGTATTAAAGTTAGATTAGATTTGTTAGACTTATTTTAATTAATAGGGAAATATATATTCTAGAGATAGAAAGGGGGTCTAATATTCTCTAAATAATAATAATTAAGTTATATTACTAATTTTAAGTTAAAGAAAATAATATTAAGAATCTTTATAATAATCAGATTCAAAAAGAAANTTTTATTTAAAGAGATAATTATAATAGTAATATTTAAAGAGAAACTAAAGTAATAAGGATAACTATATAACAATAATATTTGTATTATAAAAGTTAGCTTTTTTATTATATTATATATTATAATATTCAATTTATAACAAAGGAAATAGAAGTATTAGTTAAGACTATTGATCTCTATTAATATACTCTTATGATAATATTAAGTAAGTTTTTTAAAAAGGTACATACTATATAGTAAGAACCCTTTTTAGCAAAAGGAATACTATACTTTAAATATTGTAATATTTAAAAATGTAGGTAAATAAGGATCTTTAGTTTTAAGTTTATTAATAAAGTTAAAAGTACTAATAATGTATTATATAAGAAGTTATAATTAATTATTAAGAAATATAATAATTAGAAGAAAATTAATATTTTTATATTATTATTAATAATATAATAAGTTAGTTATTATTTTATATTAATAGTATTAGTAATACTATATTTTAATATTTCTATGGAAATCTATTTCTATA
>AMCV02000010.1:1513042-1536254 GCA_000350065.2 Colletotrichum orbiculare MAFF 240422
TATATATATATATATATATATATATATATATATATATTATAACCTTAATATAGATATTATGAATAGAGATAACTAGTTACACACTATTTACGTAATTAATTAATTATAACGTTTATTAGTTATAAGCCAATATTATTATACTTTAAGTAGTTATTAGTAATATAAATACTTTATATAATTAAGACAAAATAATTAAGAAGCTTTCTATTAAGATATCCTAGCTACTAATGCTAAAGCTATTTATTATTTCTTAAAAGTCTTTATATAATATTTATAGTATACTACTAGTAGTAGTAGTATCTAAGAGAAGGCTTATACTATACTAATTATACTATTAAAATAGTTAATCTCTTATAAAATATAGAGTATTTAAAAACTTACTAGTTAAATTAAATATTAATAATTATAATTTTAAAATAATTACTCCTCTATAGTTAAGATAAATAGTTTAACCTAATATCCTACTAGTAGCCTTACTTTTATAACTACTAAAGAGAAATGAGGTTTATAGTTACAATAGTATAGAAAATAATATTATATAAGTATAATTTAACCTGTTTATTTTTACTAAATATAACAAAAGTCTTAGTATCTTTATAACTCTTCATAAATATAAGCTTTATATTATATTAAGTATAATCTCTTATACGAATCCCTTCGAGAGTTATAAAATACTCTATATCTTAGAAAATATAAATTAAAATATTTAAATGAAAGATAAAAGAGTTTTAGAAAGAATACTACTAAAGTCCCTCTTTTTAATATACTTATTATGTGATATTATAGCTATTTCAATTAGAAAGCTAACTATATAATTACTATTATCTAAAGGTTTAAATTTTCCTTAAGAAATCTAGATTTAAAACTACTAATTATTCAATTCACTCTTTAATTAAGATGATTAATACCTAACTTTTATAAACTAACTAAGAGTATATATAGTGATAAGATACTAAAATTTAACTTAGCTTATATTTTAAAAAATATAGAGGTTGATTTAAATTTTAAAAGTATCTCTTATTACTTTAAAGATTTAGAATAATAATTAAAGCTTTTATTATAGTATTAAAAGTGTTATAATTAATTTTACTATAAAAAAAAGCTTTGGGGAGATACTATATCACCTCTATAATAGCTAGAGTAATTTTATCTAAACGTATAAAGTCTAAATAACTCTAAAGTATAAATATATAATCCTATATATAAGATTTAATTAATAAGAAAACTAATGAAATTATAGATTTATAAGTTTAAAGTATTCTAATAATAAAAGGAGTATAATTAACTATTTAAACCTTATATACAATATCTTATTACTTCTAAAACTATGTTTTAATTACTTTGCTTATAATAAGACACTTAAATCTAAAAGACTAAAATATCTTATAATATATTAAAATAACATTTTAGAAATATAAGGTATTTATAATACTAAAATAGTTATAGAATTAAATAGTTTATATTACTATATCCTCTTCTGTATAGTAGTATTAATATTAAAATACCTTACTTATATGCCTAAAGATCTAAGTTATTATATAGGTTTAATTTAACTATTTATATTAATATTTTTAAGCCTTTAAAATATAAAAACTATAGAAAACTATATAAACCTTAAAACCCTTTTCTATAAAGTTTATAATATTTTTTCATAAACCTCTTTAGTAGTATCTAGAAGAAGTTATTAATCTTTTTCATAATTTTTTTGTATAAGAATAACGCTCTTAAGAATACTTAATTTGAATATTTCAAAAGCTTATTAATACTTCTTAGCTTTTAGAAAATTACTTAAAAGTAACTCTTAAGAAAACTCTAAAAAGAAACTTTAATAAATAGTTACCTTAAAGTTAAAGTAATCTTATAAGTTATTATTACAATAAATAGATATATAGGTAAATCGACAGTTAAGTTATTACTATAGATAACCGTGAAATCAGGAGAAACGTAATATGATAAAAGTAGTTTTCTCAATATAAGGATTTGTTCAAAATATTCATAATAATAATAGTTAAATAGAGGAAGAAAACAGTATGATTAACTATTTCTAACTATTATTTGTAGAGATATTAAGGCTTTTATATAGAAGGTTTATTTCGGAGTTCTGGCTATATTACTAAAGCCCTAGCTATAGCTATAGTATATAGACTACTATAGTTATAGTATATAAAGTGCTATAGCTATAATATATATATTTTAGTATAATATATAAGCTATTATAGCTATAGCATATAACGCGTTATAACTATAATCTACAAGGCGCTATAACTATAACATATAGAACGTTATAACTATAGTATATATACCTTAATATAATATATAAATTATTATAATTATAACATACAACATATTATAACTATAATATATAGGCTAAAGCGTAGTGCATACTATAATATAACTATAATATATTAACTACTATAGCTATAATATATAAAGCGTTATAATTATAGTATATATAGCTTAAGCTATTTCTAATATTCTATAAAAAAGTAAACCTCTATACTTTTACCTTATTTATTTAAGAACTACTAAAAGTAAAAAGGTAAAATAAGTATATATTTATAAAGTGATTTATATATAATTTATTCATATAGAAATATCATATAACTTCTTATTACTTCTATTAGAATAATAGCAATAGAACTTCTTTATATATTAAAATAAATCTAATATCTTCTTATTAAATATATTTTACTAATATATAACTTACTTATATAAAAACTTGTAAAACTTTAGAAAAAGTAAAAAGAGAAGAATTTATATAAAATCATAAAGCTTAAAACTATAAAAAATAGAAATAAAAGACTTTTAAGATATCTTTTCTTGAAATTTGGATATAATCTACTTAGATTTCACTAAACCTAAAAACTTAGTTAGAATATTAACTATATTAATATCTATATTTATATAATATATAAAGCTAATTTATTTCTAATAAAATCTCTTATAAAATAATATCTTATATCTATTTATTTTACTTTTTTTATAAAATTTAGGATTTTCAACTAGCTTTTTTACTATTAAATTATCTATAGAAATCTTAAGTTTTTCAACTTTAGATAATCCTAATTTCAAATTCATATAATTATAATTATAGTATAAATAAGTTACTTTCTTATAGGTATCTAATAAAACTATATATTTAACTTTATAAGTAGATAAAACTACTATTTTCTATTTTATGATAGAATAACTTATAATATTACTATTTCTTCCTAAATAGAAAATATAAGAAGAAATAGATTTTCTATTATTCAAATCTCTTACCTAATTTAAATTAGAATATCTTATAATATTCTTGATAGAAGATATATCTCTACAGTTATAAATAAATCCGTATTCTTTATTATTATTTAAATAATTCTATATATAATTAAAAACAAAAAAAACTTTTTATCTAAATTATAAGTAAATTGCGAATAGGCTATTACTTCAAAAGTAATATTAAGCCTTATTTTTAAAACTAAATATAATAAAGCTTCTATTTCCTATTAAAACTTTAAA
Organism: Colletotrichum orbiculare MAFF 240422; assembly: GCA_000350065.2. Lineage (NCBI taxonomy): Eukaryota > Fungi > Ascomycota > Sordariomycetes > Glomerellales > Glomerellaceae > Colletotrichum > Colletotrichum orbiculare. Next base: position 1,516,544 of record AMCV02000010.1, read on the forward strand.
ACATCTTCTTTTTTAAAGCTTTTTCTTTATTTTTAAGTAATTCCAAATTATTATATATAAGAGTTTTAAACTTATAAACAATTTCTTTTTTATATTTCTTAATAGTTTTCTCAGTATATTCATTCTAATTAATAGGAACTATTTCTTCTTCTTAATTTATAAATAGATCATAACTGAGAAAAATAGAAAATTCTCCTAAATTCTAAAATTTTATTCTCTATTTTAAAGAATTATATATATCATTAGCTACTTTTTAATTATTAATAGCTAGTAATATATCGTCAATATAATAAGCTTAAATAACTATATAAAGCCTTTTATTTAAAATACAAACCACTTCATCATAAGGAAAAATAATAAATCTTATTAAATAATAAATATGTTTCAAATAATTATACTAGAGTCAAAGACTCTATTTCAAACTATATAATACTTTATTTGATAAATATATGGAAATATAATCTTTATTATTTTATAGATATTAATATTTATATTCAGATAGAAATCTAAAGAATTCTTCTTTATATTAAAATAAGATCCAATTAGTAGATAAATATATATAGATTTATTAATATTAGTATAAATGAATACTATAGTAATATCATATTATATTAAAATCGATCCTAAATAGATAAAAAGAATTATTATATATTTCTCGCTTTTAGGCTTATAAATAGTACCAAAGGTTTCTAAATACTTAATACTTAAATATTAATTATAGCCTTAAACTACCTATCTAGCTTTATATATAGTTTCTTTAGTTATATTATTTATCCTTAATTTATAAACCTATCTACTATTTAGAATATTAATATCTTTAATATTAATAGTAAATAGAAGTGTTATTTTCTAATTATCCATAGATCTTATTTATTCTATTTCTTTGATTATAGCTAGAATCTAGTTTCTATATTTAGGAGATTTAAATATTTAAATAAAAGAAATAAGTTCTTTTATCTTATCAACTAATAAAATATATAAAGCTTAATTATTTTCATTAGTATTTTTATATGGTTTTATATAACTGCTTAAACTAAAACAATCTAAAATAGTAAAACAAATGCCTTCTTTATAAGTTTTATAGTTTCTTTTAACTTCTTCTAATATAGTAAGTAAATTAATATATAGATTGGATTTTCCCTGAATACTTTTATCATTTTCTATATTTAATTCTAATATTCTATTACTTTCAGTTATTTTGTTATTTACATTTTACTCTAGGATTATTTTAGCTATTTCTTAAACGTTAGTAATAGGATATATTAAAGAGTTATTATTATTAGTGTTATTATTATCTTAACCTATACTAGAAATATATTTATTTAGATTTAAAATAAGATTATTATTAAGCTAACTAGACCTATAATTATTAGAATTCTTTTCTAAATTAATATATAAAAGTAACTCCTTTTCTAAAGTATGAAAAGTATTTTCTAGGATTTCTATATCTCTAGACCAAATAGCTCTCTTTTCATTAAAATCCTAAATTCTATAAGTATTATTTCTATAAGCTATAATAGCTCCTTTGTAAGCTTTTATATTTCATTCTTTAGTGTTAGGATCTTTATTCTTTTAATAGTAGAAACTACTCTATACTTTAATATTATTAATATTAAGTTTTATTTTATTTTTCAATTTAGAGGGAGTCTTGAAATTTGTAGAACTATAAGGAGTTCTATTATATATATATATTCATATAGAAGCTATTAAAGTATCTTCCTATAAATAATAAGATAAATTTAAATAATAAATTAGAATTCTAATTTTATTAACTAGAGTTCTTATTACTCTTTCTATTAAACCGTTAGATGTATAAATATACAGATATCTAATATTATAAATAATACTAGAATAAGAACAAATATCTTTCATTCTTTTATCAATAAATTCATCATCTCTATCAATATTAAATTCTTTTATTTTTCTCTTATTATTATTATTATTATTATTATTATTTATTAACTCTTTAAATATATCGAGATTTATATCCTTAGAAATAGATTCTTGAGATTTAGGAATTTCTTCTTCTTATTCTTCATCTTCTAATAACTCATTTTCTGCTTCATCATTTTCTTTAATTCCAACTAAGATAATATTAATAGATTCTAAATCTTCTTTTCAGATCCTTTCTTATTTTTATCAATATTTTTAACTAGAATATTCTTCTATTAACTTAGAGCTTTTTCTAAATAAAAATAAGTATATGTTCTTTAGTATAATTATTCTTCTTACAGTTTTTAGAAAAGATTCTTTTTTATTTTTTATAAAGTTGTTTAGTAGCTCTAAAACTCTTCTTTTTCTAAACACCTTTAGTATAATTAATTAAATTATTATTTCTTCTTCTTATTTTATCTGATAAATTAAAAAATGAAAAATATAAAATATAAATTTCTCTATTGAACCTATAACTCTAAATTATAAAAATGATAAAACCTTTATAATTAGAGTTAAATTTTTTTAAGATATATACTGAAACTACTTATTTAAATAATTCTAATTTATTATAAGATAAATTATCAATTCATTCTTTAATTTTATTTAGAGAACCTTCTATACTATCAAGATTACTTAGAATAATATTAAGAAACTCTTTAGAAATTAAGAATTTATTAGTAAATCCCAAGGGCTTATAGAATTCTTTTAAATATTTGAATATTTAAAACATATCTATATTATCTTTTATAATTCATAAAGAACTATCCTTTTAATATAGTTATATATAATTTAGAGCTTGTTTATATTTATCCTTATTTTTAGAAGTAATAAATATCTATAAAAGTATGTTTACTAACAAGTAAAACTTTGATATAAATAGATTAAACCTTATAATTATTACTTCCTATTAACTTAGAAATAATAAATTTTCTAGGATTCCTTATTCTTATTAAAGTAAAATAAATTACTTAAAATATATAGTTTATAAAAGCTTTTCTAAAAGAATATAAAAGTCTTATAGTATGTAATTTAGAAAAGTACTATATTTTCTAAAAAGATAATGCTGAAAAAATCAAAATCTTTCTTTTCTATTTGAAATGAAGATATAACTTAAAAAACAAACTTAAAAATCAGAAATCTAGATCTTAGTATTTTTCTTTTCCTTTTTAAATAAATTTAATTTTCCCTTCTTTATAAAATCAATAGAAAGTCAAAGGGAAATTCGACATAAAAAGAGTTGATTTTCTATATAAGTTAATCTTCTTACTATTGAAATAATTCGAAACTAAAAAAGAAATAAACTTAAAATAATCTAAAAAAAATAATCAATCGAGAATAAATCTTAAGTATCTAAAAACTTTAAAAGAGCTAAAATAGGCAGAAGAATCGGATTTTCAGGTATTAATATAACTTATTAAATAAGATTGACTTTTTATAAAAATAAAGTAATCCTAATAAGGTATTCAGTTTCTATAAAAATAGTAAGAAGGTGGAGATCTTTATAGATTTTATTATAATATTCGATTTTTATAGATAAATAAGAAAGGTAATATTGTAATAAATAGAGTATAAAATCTTCAGGTTAAGAGGAACTAAACCTATAACTTATTAGAATAGATAGATATATAAGTAAATTAATAGTTAAGTTATTATTATAAATAACTATACAATTAGGAGGAATTTGATATAGTAAAAGAAGTTTTCTTAATATAAGGATTTATTCAAAATATTCATAATAATAATAATTAAAAAGAAAGAAAAATAGGAATTTAATTAATAGTATAATTAACTATTTTTAACTATTATTTATTGAGATATTAAGGTTCTTATATAGAAGGTTTATTTCGGAGTTCTAGTTATACTACTAGAGTTCTAGCTATAGCTATAATATATAAACTACTATAGCTATAGTATATAAGGTATTATAGCTATAGTATATATACTTTAGTATAACGTATAGGTTACGATAGCTATAGTATATAATATATTATAACTATAGCGTATAAGGTACTATAACGATAGTATATAAAGTACTATAACTATAGCATATAAAGTACTATAATTATAATATATATACCTTAGTATAATATATAAGCTATTATAGCCATAATGTACAACACGCTATAACTATAACATATAAGCTAAAACGTAGTATATACTATAGTATAGCTATAGCATATTAGCTACTATAGCTATAACGTATAAAGTACTATAACTATAGTATATATAGCTTGGGCTACTTCTAGTATTCTATAAAATAGTAAACCTCTATACCTTTACTTCATTTACTTAAAAACTACTAGGAGTAAAAAGGTAAAATGAATACACGTTTATAGAGCGATCTTTATATGATTTATTCATATAGAAATATCATATAACTTCTTATTACTTCTATTAGAATAATAGAAATAAAAGTTCTTTCTATATTAGAATAAATCTAACAGTTATAAGTTTTAGCTTTTACTTAAAAGGCATTATACTAAGTAAGCTACTAATTAGCTCCCTTAAAGACTAAAAGAGAGGTATTTCTAGTATATATCTTAATATTCAAGATATATTAAATTATTGTAATATATACTTTTAGCCTAATAGTTCTTTAGTATCTTAAGATTCTTAATTATTATATATAATTAGGAGGTAAAATCTAGTATATATTATATATAACTAAACGTAGCTATAAATATTATATAAAGCTTTATTTCAAGTAGTTTAAGTAGGACGAAGCTTATAGAGATAGTATTAGCACCTAAGGTTTAGCTTGTATAAACTCTACTTCTCAAGCGTATTATTCCTGACAAAAAGAGTCGCTAGAATCTAAACCTAATATTCTTTAATAAAAATAACTTATATTAATATTAAGAGTATTTCAGAATGATTTAGATTTTAGAAACCTAATAATATAATATTAAGAGTAGTTGAATAGAATTATTTAGTTAATAAGATGTTATAGGACTTTAAGTAGTAATAGATCAATAGAGAATTATTTCTGTTCTTTGGAATATAATAATAGTAGTATTATTATATTATAAATAGATAACAAAAAGTAGAAGTAATTTATTAAGAATAATAGAATAATGAGTATTATATAGTTTTAAATCTCAGTATTTTGTATTATAAATAAATTAAGATTATATATAGGGATTGAAATCCTAAACTTAATAATTATAAGTAAAGTATATTATATATTAAATATATTATTTAGCCACTTTTGCCCTATACCTGGAATAGTATCTAAGCTCTTCATCTTAAAATATATATTATATATAACGTATATTATATATGTAGTATATTAAATATTCTTAACTTAATACCTAAGATTTAGTTGATACTTGAAATTTAAAACTGTCTCATATTAGTATATAGTTTGAACAGTAATCTAAAATATATTCTATAGTATATAATAGTTTAATTCATTATCTTATATATAGTATACTGCATAATACGTATATATAATTCTTAATATAATACTTGATATAATACTTATTATAATGCTTATTATAATACTTATTATAATACTTATACATAAAACCTATGTATATATATATATATATATGGAAATAATGTCTTCGGAATATAGTATACCCCTAATATAAAAAGTGGAATATATAAATTATCTTTTATTATATAAGTTATTTCTATTATAGGTATTAGTAGTTTAGTAGTTATATTATATAAGAATAAAAGTTTGAAGTTTAATAAGATTACTTTTTATACTAATAAATATATATTATACTTGACAGAATATACTTTGTAATAACTTAAACTATATCGAATCCAACCTATATTTCATTATAATATATACCATAATATATACACTACCTAAATTCTATAAGAACAATCTTTTCATTACTTAATATTATTTTAATTTCATTTAGATTATCCTTTGTTATATCTATATACTTAATAGTATGAACTTATATTATTACCCTATTAAGTAAGTATTAAATCGAGTATATTCTTAAAGGTATATATATATGGTTTTTTTAATGAATATTATATTATAAGAAGCTATATATATTATATATCTATCATAGTTTTACAATAGAGTCTTACTCTAAAGATAACCCTAAAGATTATATTAGAAACCTTACTATACTACTAATATGTAATAATAAATCTAATTAAGAACTATATATCTATTTAATTTATACTAGTTTAAACTTTAAATATAAACCTTTAACGTTTAACTTGATTTAATTATATGAGTCAATATATCAATAAGTAATTAGACTTCTAAATAATATTCCTATATAAAATATATAATATAATTAATTATATATATTGTATAATTCAATATACAATATAACTATATTATAAATCTATTAGAGCTATAGAAATAGATAGAAATCCATATAAAATTAGTTTATCTTATAGTATTATTAAAAATGATAAAAAGATAGCATTTCTGTTATTATTATAAGAATTGTTAATAGTAGTAGTAATAGTATTCATTTTAATATTATATATTATTATATTAATATAGAAGTAAGTTACTAGAAGTTTTATATTTTAACTCCTATATTATTTAAAGCTCTTTCAACTAGACCTTAATTCTTATTAGTTTCAGTTAATTGAAAAAGTTATTAATTCAATATGCATTTTTATTAATCATTATATTCAAAATCCTTTTATATCCTTAGGATCTTTAGAAGAATTGAATTATATTAAAGATATATATGAACTTTAAAAGAAAGAAATAGATTATTATTTTAGATATTAGATATAATATATATTTTAGAGTGTTCTTTAAAGTAGTATTCTATAGGATTTAGTAAATAATTTCTTTATCAGTTTTTTCACTTAGTAAGTAATGATTCTTTTAGATATAGAAGTCTTAGAAAATAGCTTAATAAGTTATAATATTCAATTTTCTCAATATTCAAATATATGAAAGCTATTATTAATAGTTTAATATAATTTAAAGAGTGTTTTATTCCTTAGTATGAATATTAGATATTTAAACGTAAAATATTTCAAACTACTACGACTAGTTAGTATAATATTATTACTAGAGAAATTAATTTAATAGTTTTATTAGTATAGTAGTTTTACCTTTTTGATTCTATTTTCTTCCAAGGCTATAAATTCAAATCCTTTTAATATTTTTGGTATAGACATTTTAGATTATAATATTGAAAAACTGATATCCAAATATTACTTAATACTATTATCTATATAATAAGTTCTATAGTTTATAGAGGTTACCATTTTGAAATATATATTATAATGTAGTAATAATTATTATTATCCTAAATTTCATCTTTGTCTAATATTGTTATAAATTTGAATATTAAATTAAAGTCTATTAATATTATAAGGTTACTTAGAATTATTATATTTGGATATTAGAAACCTTTTATCACAAGGAAAAGAAGAGTTTATTATCTATAGAAAAACTATTCCTTTTATTTCTAAATATATCTATATTTTAAATACAACTTAAATAATAATACAGAAAGAATAAAACGAAAAAAGGAAAAGTCTTTTCACTGAATCTTAATTAGAAATACTTAGTATCTTAAGTATCTATGTTACCTTCTATTCTTTTCACTTTGAGTATAATATTCCTTTGAGTTTAAAAGAAATTTCAAGTCTTTCTTATGATATCTATAAATTTAGGAAAGCTATTCCTATTAAATAAAATAGTTATTAAAAGTTTAAAAGTAGCTTTAAATAGATAAAGCTTAATACCTATAGAGGATTTAATACTTCTAATATTAATATAAGAATTTAGAGTTTTCTGAGGGAATTAAATTATAGAAGCATCTTTGGAAATTCTTATAGAAGGAAGACTTTTTAAAAAAGCTATCTAGGCGTTTAATCATATAAAAAGGATTATTTCTAATAAATTGTAGTATGAAAGAGTCTTATACATTAATAGGTTTAATAGGAGAAAAAGAAGGTAAAAGAATAACTTCAGAATTAATACCATTATAATTAATAGTAGAAAAATATTGAATACGAGATTTCCAACTGAGAACGATTTGTTGCTAAAAGAGGAAAAACGTAAGTCTAATTGAATATTAAGACTAATAAAATTAGTAACTTTAATAAAATAGAGAAACTAAAGGAAATGTAATATAGTGAAAGATAAACCTGGTTTTTAAACTACTTAGAAGGACTCAAATAAGTTGAAATAGTATTGTGAAAATCTATTCTTTCTGAGGTATTTATTATGAGTTCCTAGTAGTTTTAGGCTGACTTCTAATACTAATATTTATTAGGATAGATGGATAGAAAAGTAGATTAATAGTTACGTTATTATTATAGATAACTGTGAAATTAAAAGAAATATAATGTAATGAAAGTAATTTTGTTAATATGAAGACTTGTTTAAAGTATTCGTAATAATAATAGTTAAATAGAAGGAGAAATAGTAATTCGGTTTATAGTATGATTAACTACTTCTAACTATTAGTTATAGAGATATTAAGTTTCTTATATAAAAGGTTTATTTTAGAGTTCAAATTATACTACTAGAGTTCTAGCTATAGTTATAGTATATAGGTTATTATAGCTATAGCGTATAAGGCGTTATAACTATAGTATATATATCTTAGTATAATATATAGGCTACTATAGTTATAATATATAATATACTATAATTATAATATATAGGCTAAATTGTAGCGTGGATTATAATATAGCTACAGTATATTAACTATTAAGGTTATAATGTATAAACTATAAAATATTATAACTCTAATATATATAGCTTGAAGTACTTCTAATATCTTATAAAAGAATAAACCTCTACATATTCACCTTATTTACTTAAGAGCTAGTAGGAGTAAAAAGGTAAAATAAGTATATATTTATAGAGTGATTTTTATATGATTGAATTCTTTAGAAGTATTATAAGACTTCCTATTACTTCTACTAGAATAATAGAGATAGAAATTCTTAATATATTGGAATAAATCTAATACCCCCCTATAAGGTATATCCTCTTAATATATAGCTTATTTATATAAAGACTTATAAAACCTAGTAAAAAAATAAAACGTGAGACATTTTATAAAGTTATAAGACCTAAAACCTATAGAAAGTAAAAAAGAAAAGACTTTTAAGATATTATTTCTTAAACCCATAATATATATAGATAGTTTTATTTCTAATCAAACTTCTTATAAAATAATATCTTATGTCTATATAGTTTACTTTTTTATAAAACTTAAGATTTTCAACTAGTTGTTTTACTATTATATTATCTATAAAAACCTTAAGCCTTTTAACTATAGATAATCCTAATTCTAAGTTTTCATAATAATAATTATAAGATGAATAAGTTACCTTTTTATAAGTATCTAATACAGCTATGAATTCACTTTTATAAGTAGATAAAAGTATTACTTTTGATTTTATAATAGAATAATTTCTAATACGATTGTTTCTTAATAAATAGAAAATATAAAAAGAAGTAAATTTTCTATTATTTAGATTTCTTATTTAATCTAAATTTGTATATCTTATAATATTCTTAATAAAAGATATATCTTTATACTTATAGGTAAATGTATATTCTTTATTACTCTTTAAATAACCTTATATATAATTAAACGCTAAAAATAATTTTATTTAGATTATAAGTAAATTGAGAAAAAGGTATTACCATAAAAGGAATATTAAGCCTTATTTCTAGAGCTAAATATAATAGAACTCCTATTTCTTACTAACATCTCAAAATATTAGATTTTAAAGTCTTTTCCTTATTTTTTAAATAATTCGAAGTTATTATCTATTAGGATTCAAAATTTATAAATAGTTTCCCTTTTTTACTTTATAACAATTTCCTTAGTATATTTAATTTCATTAATAGTAATTATCTTTTTAATTAATAGATAGATTGTAACTAAGACAAGTAGAAAATTCTCCTAAGTTCTAAATTTCTATTTTCTTTTCTAAAGAATTGCATATCTATAGTTAGCTATTCTCTTATTTATTACTAGCTAGCAATAGATTATTTATATAATAAGCTCAAAAAGCTATATAGAGGTTTTTACGTAAAATAAAACCCGCTTTATTATAAGAAGAAATAAGAAGTCCTATTAAATAAAGAACATCTTTCAGATAATTGTACTAAAATCGAAGACTCTATTTTAGACTATATAATATTTTATTTGATAGATAAATAAACATATAGTCTTTATTATTTTTATAAGTAATCATATTTATATTTAGAACAAATTCTAAAGAATTCTTCTTTATAATGAAATAAACCTAGATAGTAGATAAATACATGTAGATATATTCATATTAACATACATAAATACTATAGTAATATTATATTATATTAAGATTCATTCTAGATAAATAGAAAGAAGTATTATACATTTCTAACTCTTAAGCCTATAGGTAGTACTAAAGGTTTCTAAATAATTAATATCTAAATATTAATTGTAACTTGGAGCTACTTATTGAGTTTTATATATAGTGTTTTTAATTTTATTACTTATTGTTAATTTATAAGCCTATCTACTCCTTCGAATTTTAATATTCTTATTATTAATAGTAGATAGAGGTATTACTTTTAACTATTTATAGATTTTATTTGTTTTATTTCTTTTATTATAGCTAGAATCTAGTTTTTATATTTAGGAGATTTAAATACTTAAATACAAGAGGTAGGTTCTTCTACCTTGTTTATTAATAAAATATAAGAAGTTTAATTATTTGTATTAGTATTTTTATGTAGTTTTATATGACTATTGAAATTAGGATAGTTTGAAATAGTAAAAAAGGTATTCTCTTTACAGGTTTTATAGTTTTCTTCAGCTTCGTCTTATATGATAGGTCAATTAATATGCAAGTTAGGATTTCCATAAATATAATTATTTGTTTCTATATTTAATTCTAATATCTTATTATTTTTAGTTATTCTTATACTTCAACTTTCTTCTGGAATTATTCTAGTTATTTCTTAAACTTTAATACTAAGATTCATTAAGTAGTTATTATTATTATTCTTATTATCATTATTTTAACTTAGACTACAAATAGAAGTTTCTAGACTTAAAATAAGATTATTTTGAGGCTAACTGGAGTTATAAATATTAGAATTCCTTTCTAAATTGATAGATACAAATACTTCTTTTTCTAAAGTATAAAAAGTATTTTCCAGGATTTATGTATTTCCAGACTATATAGCTTTCTTTCTATTAAAATCCTCAATTTTATAAGTATTATTCTTATAAGCTACAATAGCTTCTTAATAGGTTCTTACATCTATCTTTTTAGTATTAAGATGTTGATTTTTAAAATAATAGAAGTTACTTTATATTCTAATATTATTAATATTAGGTTTTATTCTAATTGTTAATTGTTAAAGAGTCTTAAAGTTTAAAGGATTATAAAGGGTTCTTTTCAATATATAAAGAAACTATCAAGTCATCCTCCCATAAATAATAAGGTAAATTTAATTAATAAATTAGAATTCTAATTTTATTAATTAGAGTTCCTATCTTTCTTTCCATTATATTATTAAGTTTATAAGTATAAAGAAGTTTAATATTATACATAATATTAGAATAAGAATAAATATCTTTTATCCTTTTATTAGTAAGTCTATTACCTCCCTCAATCCAAAATTCTCTTATTCTTCTCTCACTATTATTATTATTTATTAATTCTTAATATTTAAGACAGATTTGCAAATTTTGTTAACTAGTTTAGTCTTTTATGAAAGTCCCTAAGTAAACCTAGTTAATTTATTAATAAATAGAATAAATCTATTAAATCTATTATATATTATAAAGATTATAAGTCTATATGAATCTAAATGAATATAATTTAAATATTCAAGACTTTATCTATATTTTGTATTGTTTCTATTAATATCACTAGTAAAGCTTCTTTTTATATAAACCTTATAAATAGAAAGAATTTATATTTTATTTATTTTATAAGATGATTTTAAAAGCCTTTTGCTTTATATAGAGAACATTTAGCACCTAGCTAGAACTTATACCCTAACTTACCTTATACTAACTACTATAGCTATCGTCACTTTAGGTCTTCGAATATTACGTAATAATATTATATTAATAGTATATAATAGTACGATATTTCTAACCTTAAGTTATCTTACCTAATAATACTATTTTGAACTTTCCTAACTATTTGCTGATAACTACTATAGATTTCAATATATATATCTTTTTAGATATCTAATAAGCTACTTCTAATATTTATTCAAAATATTTAGAATTATTACTAAATATCCTACTTTTAAGTATTAGATTCTTTTTTATTCTTTCGATTTTATATTTCTTAGTTATACTAATAGCTTTATCTACTAGTAATATTTTAAAGTTAAATTGAATTATAACTATTTTAAAAAAACTAAAAAGGGTAGTAAAATTACTTTTATATAATATTAGCTTATTTAGGCTTTTATAAAAATAGCTATAATTCTTATAATTATTAATAGTTTTAATAAGATTAATATTCGTATTAAGGTTATAGGGGTTGAGTATAGTAATAGTATTCTTACTATTATTATTATTATTAGTAGTAGTAGTATTATTATAAGATAAAGAGAGGGCTAGTCTTCTATTACTCTCTTTTATCTATAAGGCTAGTATTATTAAAATACGCTAATAGTACTATTAGTAGCTAGCTAGTATAAGTTAATATTATAAGTACTACTATAGTAAGTTTAATACTTTAAAGCTATTACTAGTATATCAAGCTATAACCTACTATAGAGACTATTACCCGACTTATACTAATAAGTTCGCATATATAGTTATTACTCTATTACTTTATATTACCTATATATTTCTAGATTAAAACTAGGTTTAAACTAAACATTATACTACTAGGAACCTTTTACTATATTTATCTATAGAGATATATATAAGCTATAATACGTTACTAGGTTTTCTTTTATTACACACATTTAATACTAGGTGTTATATAAGGCTACCCACTAGGTAGGGGGCTGAATACGTAATATACTATAAGGTAAATTCAAATTATTATTTTTCAAACTATTGATCGTTATTATATTAGTAAAATTCAAATCCTTCTATGAATACTAAATCTTCTTTAATATGATAATAGAAAGAGTAATATCTATTTAAAAAATAGAAATATCAAACTTATATAAAATATTTATTTCAAATCTTACTATTAGAATAGAATCCTTCTCTATTTTATATAATATAGATTCTTTCTAGAAGATTAACATAATTCTTATACTATTAAGATTACTTTAAGATAATAAATTAACTTCTAATTCTAAAATATAATATACTTCTTTTAATATAAAGATTCAACTCTTTAGAAATATCTTTAAATTTCTATTATTCTAACTATAAGATATATAATACTTCTCTATTTAATCTATTTGAGAGTTAGCTTTATATTAAATAAAATAGATTTATCTTTAATTATATAATTAATAGTAGTTATATCCAGGTAGAAATAAATATTTCTATACTTTTCTCTTTTAACTAAATACTTACAATTTCTGATAATCTATTGATTTATTAAAAGACCTAGAGTTTTATTGATATTATTACTTTTTTTATAAAAGGCTTTTAGATAATTCTCATATCTTTTAAAATTATATCTTTTTTAGAAAACATAATAATAGCTATATCTTTAGAAATAAATTCTTTGGATTTAAGACTTTCTTTATTCCTTAGTATTTCGTCTTCTACTTTATTACTTTCTTTAGTTCTAATTAAAGTAATATTAATAGATTTTAGATATTTCTATTTAGACTTTCTCCTACTCTTATTACTACTTTTAGCTAGGATATTCTTCTATTAATTTAGAGTTTTTTGTAGATAGAAATAAGTATAACTCTCTTTAGTATAATTATATTTCTTATAGTTTTTATAAAGGATTTCTTTCTATTCTTTTTATGGTTTCTCAAAAATTCTGAAGCTACTTCTTTTCTAAGTATTTATAATATAATTAATTGAATTATTATTTTTTCTCGTAAATTTATCTAATAAACTAGAAAATAAAGAAGTTAAAATATAAGTTTCTTTATTAAACCTAAGGATATGAATTATAGAAGTAATAAACTTTTTTAATTGGAATTAAGGTTATTTAAGATGTATATTATAACTACTTATTTAAGTAATTCTACTTTATTATAGAATAGATTATTAGTGAATTCTCTAATTCTATTTAGAAGTTCTTCTATATTATTTATCTATTTATAATAGTATTAAGAAATTCTTTATAAGGTAAGAATTTATTAGTAAATCCTAAAGGCTTATAGAATCCCTATAAGTTTTTAAATATTTCAAAAGTATCTATATTATGTTTAATAATTTGAAAAAGTTATCTTTATAATATAAATATATATAATTTAAAGCCCCTTTATTTCCATTTTTAATTTTTAGAGTAATAGGCTTAGTAATATTTATAAAGGTATTTTTATTAATAAGTAAAGTTTTAATCTGAACAGACTAGACTTTATAATTATTACTTCTTATGAATTTAGAAATAGTAATCTTTCTAGAGTTATCTATGTTAATTAAAGTAAAATAGATTATTAAAATATAGATACTATAAACGGTTTTTTTAAAATTAGAATTGATATCTTATAGTATATAGTATAAAGAAGGACTATATTGTCTGAAAAGACAAAGATTGAAAGTTAAACTCCTTTTTTCTATTTGAAATAAGGATATAACTTAAAGAATAAATCTAGAAATTAGAAATTGGAATCTAAGTATTTTCTTTTTCCTTTTTAGATATATCTAATGTTTCTTTTTTTAAAAGATTAATATAAAGTTAAAGTTAAATCTAAGATAAAAGGAATTGACTTTCTATGTATATCAATTTCTTTACTATTAAAATGATTTCAAGCTAAAGAGGAAAAGAACTTGAGGGTAATTTGAAAAGATAGTTAATTAAGAATATATCTTAGTTATCTAAAGAATTGAAAAGAGCTAAAATAAGAGGAAAAATTGAATTCTTAGGTGTTAAAATAATTTACTAAATAAAGTTAATCTTTTTAAGAAATAAAGTAATTCTACTAAAATATTTAGTTTCTATAAAAGTAGTAAAAAGGTAGAGATCTTTATAGACTTTATTATAGTATTCAACCTTGATAAGTAAATAACAAGAGTAATCTTTTAAGGAATAAAATATAGAATCTTTAGGTTGAGAAGAGCTAGCCTTATAGCTTATTAGGATAAATAGATAGGTAGGTAAATTAATAGTTAAATTATTATTATAGATAATAATAGAGAAAGGAGAAATATAATATGATAAAAGTAGTTTTCTCAATATGAGGACTAATCTAATATATTTATAGTAATAATAGTCAAATAGAAGGGGAAAAAGTAGTTTAATTAATAATATGATTAAGTATTTCTAATTATCATTCGTAGAGATATTGAGGTTCTTATATAGATAGTTTGTTTTAGAGTTCTAGTTATACTACTAGAGTTATAGCTATAGCTATAATATATAGGCTACTATACTTATAGTATATAAGATATTATACCTATAATATATATATTTTAGTATAATATATAAATTATTATAGCTATAGTATATAACGTATTATAATTATTGTATATAGGCTAAAGTATAGCGTATATTATAGTATAACTATAGCGTATTAGCCACTATAGCTACAACGTATGAGGTGCTATAACTATAGCGCATATGGCTTGAACTGCTTCTGGTACCCTATAAGAGAATGAACCTCTATGCATTCAGCTCATTTACTTATGAGCTACTAGGGGTAAAAAGGTAAAATGACTATATATTTATAGAGCGACTTTTATATACCTTATTCATATAGCAATATCGTAGAACCTCTTATTACTTCTATTAGAATAAAACAAATAGAAGCTCTTTACATATCAGAATAAATCTAACAATATTAAAGTGGGAAATAAGTTAACTGATAGATTTGAAATACTCTAGAAACTTGAGTTCTAATTGTATTATTGTAGTATTACTAGCATTACAATCTCTAAGTATTTCTGATTCCAAATCCGCTTTTCTCGATTTAATCAGTCTGTTTTTTAATTTGATAAAGCTTTTTAGTTTAATTATTAGATTCTTTTGAAAAGATATAGTTACATTAAAATACGGCCTACTGCGGGCTATACTAGTATTAATAATAATAGCTTATGAATATGAAATAAAACTATTTATTTATTCAACTAGTTTATTATAGTCTTAATAAATAATAATAATATAATGAAGAAATATAGTCAATTCAACTTCAATAGTAAATTAATAAAAAGTTGATTTTCTAGAGGCTATTTTAATCTATTAGTTTATTATTAAATTATTTAGATTTTAATAAATCTTATTATAATTTGTTTATAAAAGTCTAATAAAGTATCAACTTCATTCTTAATATTATACTTATATATAAGTAGATGAAGAATGTTATATACTTTTTACATCTAACTATTTTGTAGTATTATAAAATCAAGTTATATAAGTAAACTTATTATTATAAAGTATAGTATATATATATATATATATATATTATAGTGTTATATAGTATATATAGCCTTTATTCTAATATATATATATTCTTATTGAATATTCATATATTCCTTGAAGAAATATATATATCATAAGCATTAATACTTTATTCTAATATTAATGCTTATAATAATATATCTAATATATTTTAATATAATTAAAGTAATATGTATTCTATAAATTAAGTATAATGGATTGGAAATATGTTTTTATACCTATAATATATAATATATTACAAATTTCACGAATACAAATACATATATTTATATTATATTACAAATATATATATTACAAAATCATACCTAATACATTATAAATACATAGAATATATTTATATCTCTAATATATAATTAAGGTATAATATGTACTTGTAATGTAAAATATATTATTTCGAAATACTCTGCTATATCGGTACTATATCCTTCTAGTTATCTCTTATTTTTATTAATATATATACTTAACTCTCTACATCTATATATATACTAATATCTTTCTAAGTATCTCTTATAATTACTTCGATATTAATAAGCAATTCTTTTGTAATACCTTTATTACTATTATATATATCAAAATCTCTATATCGATATACTTATATATATACGCTAGTACTTCTCTAGTTATAGCCTTAGAGGTAACCTTATTAGTAGCCCATATATATACTAATACCCCTTGAATTATCTCTTTTTCTTCTCATAGCCTTAATACTATAGCTTCTCATAATAGCCTTATTATTAATATATCTCTAAAATCTCTTAACTATTACTATATACTAAAGTCTCTATATCTATAGGTATATATAGATATACTAATACCCTTAAAGTAATATCTTACTTCTTTAATTACTTTACTATTGATAAGCTTGTAGTAATAGCTTTATAATAATAGCCTTATAGTATTATATATCGAAGTCTTATTATCCATTACATAAATCCATACTAGTAGTATACTAAAGCGTCTCTAGTATACCTCTTATAATAGCCCTAATACTATTATTTCTTATAATAACCTTATTACTCTAACTACTTATCGAAGTCTCTATATCTCTATATATACTAGTACTCTTTCTATAGTTTATATAGTTTCCTAATCTCTTAATAGGCTTAATACTATAGCTTCTTTTAGTAGTCTTATTACTAAAACCCTATATAGTAACTTTACTATTACTATATATATCGAAATCTTAATACTCCTATACTAATACTACACTGGTATCTTTCTTATAATAATTTT
This sequence comes from Colletotrichum orbiculare MAFF 240422, assembly GCA_000350065.2. Taxonomy (NCBI): domain Eukaryota; kingdom Fungi; phylum Ascomycota; class Sordariomycetes; order Glomerellales; family Glomerellaceae; genus Colletotrichum; species Colletotrichum orbiculare. The sequence goes on from AMCV02000010.1 coordinate 1,534,187, forward strand.
ATTCATATTACTATCTAAGTAGTATATATATCGGAATTTCTACATCTATTATACTAATGCCTCTTTCATAATGATTTCGTCGATGCTATATATATCGAAATCTTTATATTATAGCACTAGTATTATACTAGTATTTCTCTAGTATACTCCTCTTGGGATAGCTTCGCTATAGCTTTATATAGTAACTTCGTTAATACTATATATATCGAAATTATTACTTCTACTATACTAATACTATACTAATATCTCTCTTGGAGTAACGTTTTGAATACTATATTTATTAAAGTTTCTATACTACTATACTAGAAGCCTTATATATAACTTACTAGTTCGAACTCCGGAGAATAAGTAGAGATTCGGATATATTAAGAGTATATACTAGTATTGAAATAATAGATATATATAAAGAATAAATATAAGTAAGAAGTTATAAGAATATTTAAATCTAACTCTTTTAACTAAGATCCTAGCAATTATAGTCTAAATTCTCCTCTTTATACATACCTAAGTAGTAGTCTAACTAGAGGCTACTAATATATCCTAATAATATTTATTTATTTCTTCTTATATTACTAGTAGGGAATAATATCTAATTCTCTAGATTATTAGTATTTAACTTAATACTTTAGAAATACTTAAGAATAAAGATAATAGATAATAGTTTTATAATATTCTTAGCTTTTATACTATTAACTATAATATTATTAATTTACTAGGCTTCTTTGAATATCTATTTTAGAGTATGTATTACAATTATATATAGAATATAGGAGAACTATTCAAGAAGTCTATTATTATTCTATATTACTAATTGTCTTTTAGTATTCTTTAAAGCCTCTTTACTTAAAAATATAAAGCTTTTCTTTTAATATTTCTTTTTTTCTTATTATAATATATCTAAAGTAATTTAAATACTAAGGCTTTTATAAAGATATATCAATAGGACTACGCAGTACGCCTGGCAACCAGCCGGCTACAACTACTAAAGCACTAGAAAGAGTTTTTAGCAGCAGGATTATAATTTAAATCTTTTAAATAATAGTCTATATAGTAATACAAACCCTATTTATATATCTAAACTTTTCCTAGTTAAAACTTTCAGCTATATTCTTATAATTCTATTACTTCTATTTAATCCTTTAAGTAATTAGTATAAGTAAAGATATTAAATAGGAACTATTTCTATAGAATATAGCTACCCTATAGGTATAGACCTAATATAAACTTTAATAAACTTTAATAATTAATATTCAACTTAGTAGAAGTATATAATAAGACTACTAGTATTATATTATATTATTACTAAGAAATGGGCGAATAAAGTAATAATAATAATAAGAGGGTAATTTTAGGAGAAGATATTTCTAAAAAGAAATACTTCTTATATACTACTTAAGATAAATTAAAGCCTAATATTAATATAAGTTCTTATGAATAATATATTAAAAAGTTAAAAGGGGATACTAATTAGATAACTTTATATAAAATATATCTTAAGGAAAAAAATACCCTTTTTTTAATATAAGAAGAAGAAGTAGAATAACTTCTTGTCGGTTGTACTATACTATAAGGTATATAGTAACTATACATATTACTACATATATAGCAGTATACCTTCTACGCCCCACTAGTAATAGTTACTAGGTACCTAGTGCTAACTATAGCTAATTATATAGTAATTAGTAAGTAATTACTATACTATAGATCTAGAGTTTTATATAATACCTCATACTACATAATATAATAATAATAATAATAAATAATTAGAATATTACTTTATACTTATATAGTAAGATTATATATAATATATATTACCTTCTAGATAAACCAATACTAATTAGTAGTTAATCTTTTTATCATACTACTATACTACAGATTAATAAGACTTATTATAATAAAAGAATAATTATAAAAACTCTATATCTAAAGTCTATATAAGATAAAGGATTATAAGATTTATTATTTAGATACTTTAGATCTTCTTTATTTTAAGACTTTACTAAAAGCTTCTAAATTATATATTAACTTCTTATAGATAGCTATTATTATAATACTAATAATTATATTT
>AMCV02000010.1:1556862-1577189 GCA_000350065.2 Colletotrichum orbiculare MAFF 240422
CTATAGTATACTTATTATAAATAGTAAGTTAGAAAATAAGTAATATATTATTAAGTTTAATAAGAAGTATAATATAAAGTAATAAGTTACCTCTACTTATAACTTACAGGCTAATAATATTATTAAAATTAGATATCAACTTATTACTTATATTTTATTAGTCTAAATAGTAGGGAGTAGTAATAAAGATTCTTAATTCCTACTACTTATAGTATTATTTATAGACTAAATAATAATTTAGATATTAATAAGGTATACTTCTTTCTATTTTAAATATAGTTATAAAATAATAATACTAATTAAGATATTAATATTTATATAGAAAGTTTTAAACTAAGTATTAATATAAATAAAAGAAGAGGAATTATAATTGAAGATAAAGGTATTTATTTAGTTAGATAAAAATAGGGAGAAAACAACGAAGATAATTATAAAATAATACTAGAATGTAGTAAAAGGTTTTAATACTTAGAAGGCTAATACTTTTTAAAATAAGAAGTTTAAAATTAGGGATCTTATATTAGTCTATAATATAAAAAAAGTAATTAATAAGTTATTAAAGTAAAAGTTAGAATATTAATAGATAAAACTTTTTTAAATCTTTTTATATATATTAGATTCTTCTTTATATAGGCTAGTAATTTTATTAGAAGAAGAAATTTAAAGTTTGACTTATAGTAGTAATTACTTATAGAAATTTATCTAAATACTTACTAAATACTAAGAACTATTAGACTTAGATATTTATAGGTTTAAACTAGAGTTAGAATTAGGAAAAATCTTCTTAATAGAAGGTAAGCTTATAAGTATTAAAGAAGTAGAAGAATATGAGGAGTTTATAGTCTTAGGAGAAGGTAATAGTATTAAAAAAAAATATTTTTAATTTAATAATAGGTATACTTATTAAGTATTTGGAAAATTACTAATATAATACTAAAGGATCCTATATTTAAGATTTATCTCCCTAAGTTAAGCCTAGAAAGATAGGTAGTATATTAGGAAATATCTTTCTAGGATTCTAATTTCTCTCTAGATAATATTTAAAGATATAAATATATATTTATAAGTTTAAAAGGATAGTTTTATTTATTCTTTTTTTTTATTATATATTTTATAGAGAGGCTTAATTTTCTAGTTTCTAAGTCTGGAATCTTAGATTCTGAGTTGTTTTTCTAAGCTTTAGGGAGGAAAAACTATAGGTTAGAGAAAATAATACTTTATTCTACTATTTCTACTATTTTAAATAGTTAAAAAAGCTAGCTTTAGACATTAATAGTTAGAGTATTTTATTTTCTTTTTTAAATTATATAACTATTGATTTTAATAAGAAAGTTAAGTATTTAGAAAAATATAATAAAGAATAAAGAATATAGTAGAAAAAAGTTTTATTTATATTTATAAATCTATTCTATATTCTTTATCTCTTTTACCTTAGTATTTCCTTTATTAAATTAGAGCTTAACTAAGAGTTCCCTATTTTATAATTTTAATTTTTTACTAAATTTTAATATCCCTCTAAATATAGGAAAATAGTTTATCCTAAAGTAGCTAAAAAAAAAGATTATATATAAAAGGATAGGTAGTATATATAAAAGTAGTGTTAGGAATACGATATAATATCTTCTACTATAGGAAGATAATATTAAGAAGTTAGCTAAAGTTAAAATAAGCTACTAATAATAGCTTAGTTTTTTTAAAGTTTTAAAAGATTTTAAATTTAGGAATAAAGAAGTTATTATACTTACTATTTAATTAATAGCTTTTATTAAAGTATACCTAATTATAACCTTATTACTACTAGACTTTAATATAGTTAAAATTATAAGTCTCTTAAGTTTTATAGAAGAAATAATTAGTATAAGGAGTTTTAGGAAAGGAGATATATTTGAAATAGGATTTATAGACTTAAAACTTAGTTTTATTATTATATATAGTATATATATACTTTTTGTAGTAGTTATAAAGTACCGCATTCTGATTATTATACCCCTAGATGAAGAAGCTATATATAGCAACTAGGTAATTAATAATTTTTTAGATCTACTAGTTATTAGGATAAGTAATAATTCGATAGATAAAAAATTTTTACTAGAATATAAATATTTTTTTAATATATAAATAGATTTTCTTATAATCTTATAAACTTATAAAAATATATTAGAAAGTTACTTATATAATCTAAGGCTTCTTATAGATTTAGAGTTATAGCGTAAGTATTACTTTAAAATACTTACTCTAAGGGATATTAATATATAGAAATATAAGACTAATAACTATTTAGTAAATAAGTTAGCTTATAGAAGAAGATAAAAAAGGTATTAGTAACTTATAGTTAATTTAGCTAAAGGAATCGAGACCTATAGGTATATACTACTTACTACTTTTTTTAATATAAGAAAATTAATATTATAGATTAAATAAAGAAAGTAGGGTTTCCTAAACTTATAAGAATAAGAAGTATTAGTATTTTTAATTAGGATGAAGTAGTTATATTAAGTTATAATTAGGAGAGATTAATTATAGATAAAGTAAAGTAATAGCTAGTAGGTTGTAGATAAGGGAGAGAGAAAGATAAATAAAGTATAAATTAGAAGAAGTATTTTTATATTTCTAGTTATAATAAATATATAGTTATAATTAAGGTAATATTGAAAAATCCTACTAGTTATAAAAGAAGAACTTTTTTATTTAAAAAGCTAATTATTCTTCTTAAGTAAATTAGTTAAAAATAATATATTTATAGGCTTAGGGTTATTTAAGTGAACGCTTTTGCCTTCTAGTGAGGTTTTAATTTTCTCCTTAATATACTAATAGATATATCCTAATTTCCCTAAGCCTAAGTAAGACTTTTACTTTAATAGAAATTTTCCCTAAAAAAAGTATTATTTATCTTATAGTTTAAATCTGTAAATACTCCTTCTATTATCTAAATAATTCTTTTTCTTTCTTAATATTATTTAGTAAGGATCCTGTTTAGTATTATAATAAACCTAATAGAATCTCCTACTCTTAATAATTTGCGCGTTTTAAATAATAACTAGTATTGTTAGTAAAGTGTAGAATTAGAAACCTCTTATTTATTTCTAAACCTATAAAATAGAATAAATTTAATTCTTATAGTATTTTTTAAAAGTTAGTTCTACTAAGTATATCTAGAAAGCTATAATAACTACTTTCCGTTTTATATAACCATATATAATAAGTAGCTTAGAAACCTTAATATTAATACTAAACTTTTATAGAAGTAATTCCCTTACTAGCTTAAATTAAGAAGACTAATAATAGCAGAATATTTATTTAGCTATTTCTAAGTTATAGTTAGTAGAGATAACTATACTACAAACTAAGATGACTTTATAAAATACCTAGTTAAGCTATATAACCTTATTAGTTAGATTGAATAGTGAGAAATACTAATTTAGGAGATTTAGTTAATAGGTTTTACTTAAACTATATAAAATTATATAGTAGATATTCTAGTTTACTATATAAATATAAATAATAATTCTAAAGAGGAAGTTAGATAATATAGCTAGTAGTATATAAAAGAATACTTTATATTCCTACTTTTTTTATATAGAAATAGTATAGTAACCTAGATAGGTCTCCTAATAGACTAATAGTAAAACTATATATAGTATTATAATATATAATAGGTTGATAAGTATAGGGAGGAGAAGTTTATTAATACTTTAAGATTCGTAGACCTATATATAAAAAGAAGTAAAAGAAAGCTATAATGTTTAATAACTTAATAAACTTATATTATACTAACTATATAATACCTTAAGTAGGTATTAGTATTAATACTTCTTAACTAAGTATAATAAGTTCTTATTATAATAAAGATCTTATTTAGGAGATATAATTATAAATATATAATAGGTAATTAGTAAGTTAAATTAGCCTAGGAATTTTATAGCTTATTACTACTTAGTAAAATATTTATACTAAATAGAATTATATAGGACGTATAAGAAGCAGATTATTAATATAATAATAAAGTTAATAAGAGGGATTAGATATTTAGAATATAATATAACTTTCTCTAGTACTTTAAGGTTAATATTATGAAGAAGTACCTACTTACTATAGTATTAGAAGTAGTATCTAATTTCACTCTAGTAAATAAGACTTAGTTAGTAGGAAGGCTTTTAGTAAAGTATTTATAAACCCTTTAGCTACTTATCAAACTTGACTTTTTTATAAAAACTATTACTAATACTATCTAAAATACTACTTATTAAGGCGGTCTCTTTAAAACTAAAATTAAAAAGTCTCTATAAGTACTTATAAGAAACTATATATAAAAAAATTAGAATATAGAGAAGTCGTCTTATTTAATTCCTAGCCCTTATAATTAAAAACCTAATAGAAAACCCTATTTTAGTAAAATTAATAGACTAAGAGTTATAATTAAGATACTAAGGAAAAAGTTTAAACTAATATTAGATAATAAGCGTCTTTTTTTAGTAGAAGACTAATATCTAAATAGTAAATCTATATAAAGTCATTTCCTAAATTACTATAATATAAGCCTAGGGATTAATTAATAAAACTTTATAATATAATAAAAAATAGTTAAATAAAAAGTCTACCTCTATAATACTAAAAGTATATTATAAGTAACAAAATATCTAGACTTTTAGGAACTTAATACACTTTTCTATTTAAATCTATAAAGTAACCCTACTACTTACTAGATACTTAAGGGAGTAAATCTATAGTATACTAAGAGTAGCTATAATACTAATAGTGACCTACTTAAGTATAAATAGTAACTAGTAAACAACTTGTTAACAAACCTATAGGAAGCTAATATTACTATATTCCTTATTAGTAATAGTAATATCTACTAAATTAATCTTATAATCAATTAGATAATAAAGAGGATCTTTTATTCTAACTCTATATAAAAAAACTCTAGTAATAACTACTTTATTAAAATAGTAGAATAGTTACTACAATTCTATATAAATACAAATACCTCACCTAACATAATTAAGTTACTTCAAGCTAATACCTAAATAGTACTAATAAATCCTTAATACAACTAATTTACCTATAGCCTTTAAGCTATAGAGTAGTCTAAAGCATTTATTTAAAATAGGATACTTAATATTATAAATTTACTATAGGTTTTAGAAGATAAGTAATATAAACATAAAAGTAAGATTCTTTTAATCTTATATTAAATATTAGTTATCAGCAAATACTTTAGACTTTATAATAATATCTATAGGAACCTACTAATATAGAAAGTAACCCAAACTTATAAGGATTATAAAATAATAAGTTACCTCTTACTTATTTTCAATAATAACTTATTATAAGTATTAGGAAGGTATTCATAAGGCTAAATACTAGTCAGATAATTATCTTAATAATAACTAAAAATATCAAGATTAAGAAAATTAATACCTAGGCTTTAGAGAATATCGCAGAATAAGACTTACTAAGTCGACCTAATATTGATACAAATACCATATTAGAGCTTTTAAAATAAACTATAGGTATATATTCTATTTAAACCTACTCTTCTAATACTAGTTCGCCAAACTCTTCTAGTACTACTTCTATATATCTAAATCAATATACCACTTTATATTAACTACCCTAATCTATATAACTATATAAGCCTTTCTAATTATACTAAGGAGTAATTTATAAACTAATAAGTCGATTACTAAGTTTAAATTAAGTAGAATACTCCTATTAGGTTAGTAGTCTATATATTTTCATAGCTTCTAATATACAAAAACTAGTTATAATTTATTTAGAGATTAATCTAAGATAATTATTAATAAGTAAATAATAAGTAGATAAAACTAACTAATAGAAATAAAATCAGGGATAGAGAGGAACTTAAGCGGCTAAACTAGTAATAATTATAGTAATATAAATAAATTCTCTTTTAATTAGACTTATTATATAAAGCTTCTAGTAAGTCCAAAAGGAGGATTATAATAAGCCTAGGCCTAAAGCTTCTTTTATTATATAAGTAATATATATGTATAAGCTATAAGCCTATATCTATAGCATTCATCTTCAAAATAACAGCAAACTAGACATAATTCACACACTACTCTACCCTTTAGATTTCAGAATACTACTTTTACAATTAAGGTGCTTTTTATACCGTAGATCTATGAATATAGCACTCTTTATTTAACATATTTTTCTAGATTTTTCCCCCTATTTTCCATTACCGCAGGATTAGATTTAGGGGAAGTTGTTTTATTTATTTGTTTTAATTATTCCAGCCCAAACGGCTAGCGCCCATTTCAATATCTAGTAAACCTATAGTAATAAGATATATAATATTTAAATACTAATAGATAGCCAATATCTCCTAAAAGAGAAAATATTCTAAATTAAACTTCTGCTTCTATATACTTATAAAAAGTTATAAATAATATTACCTATATACTACTACTTTACTAAAACCTTAGTAAAAATATAGAATAACTTACCTTTATATTTAAAAGTTAAAGTTTTTTACTTAAGTATTTAATAATAAATAATAATCTAGTTCTATATTACCTAAGTAGTACTATATAACTTATATAGAACCTAAAAAGCAAAAATTAATATAAATAGTAAGTATAGAATAAAGAAACGACTTATACTATAGTATTTCTACTTATTCTTTTTATAAAAGAAATACTTAAGTATATAGTTACTAGTAATATAGAGTAATCTTTCTATATTAAAGTGAAGTAAGAATAGATAACTAAAGTAAGGTAAATAGTTACTAGGCTCTAAGTAGAAGAAACTCTTATTATTAACTTCTTTATTATTATAGATAAATATCTAAAAAATAGTAGTAATAATAGTAATATAAAGTATCTTTACAGAATATATAATATATTAATAATAAAAAAGAAGAAGAAAAAGGGAAAAAAGAAAATAATAAACTAGGAATAACTAGTAAGATAATATAGAAAAATATTAAAAGGATAAAAATAATAAAAATAAAAATATAGAAAATAATAAGATATTATAAGAGAAAAAGGGATAATACCTACTAAATATATAGTGAAATAATATAAGGGATTATAGTAGAATTAAAGAGTTATTCCTACTAGAATAATACTATGAAATTCAAAGGCGTTAATATATTACTAAGATAACGATAAATATATTCATAAATAACAGAAGGAATAACTAAATCCTAATAATAATAATAATAATGAACATTAGTTCTATTATTTAGATTATAAAAAATTACTTTAATAAATAATAATACTATAGTGAAATAATTATAAGTATTAGAAAAGTATTTTATATAATAAATAGTTAGTAATAATATATAGGTTTTATAATTTGGTTACTTTTGCTCTATACTTAGAATAGTATCTAAGCTCTTCACTTTATATATGGATTTAACTATAAATTTTACCTAATAATAGTATTCATGTTAATACCAGCTTATAACTAGTTAAAATAGTAATAAAATTACCTATTATTATAGATAATTATGCTCCTAGTTTTAATATTTAACTTTATAGTAGTAGAAGACCTTATAGTAATAATCTATATAAAGAAAGCCTTATTAAGGTTAGGGCTTAATATATATAGCTGAAAGTAATTATTAAAATTATAAAGTTAAGAATTTTTATAAACTTCTTAAGATAGAATAAAATAAAACATTAAGAACTAGATATTCCATAATCTATTACTTTTCTATAACCTTTATAATAAAACCAAAATCTCCATAAAATCTATATAACTACTTATGAAAAAATAACTATAAGATAAAGATAAAAATATCTAGCTATAATTATTATAGCTAAAGCTATTAGTATATCAAATTAGGTTTTAATAAAATCATTCTAAATACTATAATTAATAAGTAGCTTATAAATATTTGAAAAAAAATTATCTGATTATCCTATAAGATATTACGCCGAATTAGTAATATTAGAAACTAAGTATTAATTAGATAATACTTTAATATTGATATCTTATTATAATATTAATTACTAAAACTTTAGAGTATTATAATAATATAATTATAAGGGTTTTAAAAGTTATCTAGTTATACTAGAAATATCTATATTTATATAAATATTATTTATATATTAATTATATTCAATATATTAAGATTATCTACTAATAAGAGTAAGTTAAGTCTTACTATATTTATATAGAGATTATAAGTTAGCTTATATTAATAGTAGAGAATTTTTATATTAGTAGTATAAAGTCTCATCTTAGGAATAGGTAAAGCTTAGTAAGGATATTAAGGTTATAGATATTAAGGTTATAATAAATATTTGAATAAAATTCCTATAGTTAGTAATAATTAAATATCTTAAGATATTTGAATTATATATAGCTATAAGGATATAAGGGTGTAAAAGTATGAGGTTGTTGTAGAAGGAGTTATTAGCTATTTATTATTTATAAAAGAGTTGACGTAGGGTAGGTATACTAGCTATAGCTATAAGGGGGTTAACCCTAGATTAACTAGGGGCTAGCTATAGTAGTTAGTAGGGGGGTAGGAGGGCTAAAGTTATATTTTAGGGGGTAATATGTCTACTAATAGTCGTAGTAGAAAGCGAGCTATCGGCTCCTCCTATAGGTTTTATAATAGATATTAGAGAGTATATAATTATAGCTTTAGAGATTAAGGTTTTTAGAAGGGGAGATAATTATAAGGATATATTAATAAGACTATATAGTATACCTAGTAACTAGCTAGCCATAGCTACTAAAATACTAAAAAGAACTTTTAGTAGAAAGATCATAATTTAGATCTTTTAAGTAATAGTCTATATAGTAATATAAACCCTATTTATATATCTAAATTTTTCTTAGTCAAAACCTTTAGCTATACTCTTATTACCTAAATTTAAAGTTTTAATAATCTCTAGTCTTAATTTAAGTTATTATTATATAAGAATATATTTTATAGCTTATAAAGAAAGCTAGGATAATTAGAATGAGATTATATATTATATAGTATAGTAATCTAAATATTTTATAAGATAAAAACCTTCTTATAACTACTACTACTTAGCTTATAAAGTTAAAATCTTATAATCTCTAGAAACCTATCTCATATTATCATACTTTCCCTTACTAGGCTTTTAGCTATTTGTTTTATAATTCTTTAACTTTTATTCCCTAGAGAAGTAGAACTATGATTTTAGTAATAGTTCTATTATACTAAATAACTACTAAATGCATAATATCTAAATACGTAGTATTCGAAGTAGTATCTATAGCTATATTAAAAGTAACTATACCTAAAAAACAAACCTTAGAAGCCACTAATAATTATATAGTAATAGCTATATTATTAAAATCAACCTTTATAGTTACTAATAAGTTAAATAAAATAGTAAGTTATACTATAGTATTAATAGCTCTACTATTAGAAGTGATAGTAACTATTATAGTAGTATTTATATATGTTTAAATAATAGTTTTCCTTTATAGAGATTATATTTATACAACTGTTTAGTATTAAACTATTAGTGATTCCAATACTATTAATCCTAAAAACCTTTAGTTTTGAAGAATACTTAAAGCCCCCTAATTACCCCTATAATTTCTTTTGTAAAAAGATTACTCCATATAAAACTAAGGATTAGTTAATATTAATCTAAGATAACTACACTCTATAGCTAAAAACCTCTATAGTATATAAGATTTAGTAAGTTATAATAAAGTTCGTATATAGTTTCTAGACCTAGTAGAATAATTATTACTATATACTATTACTAGACTTTATCTAAGCTAACTTTATAGTATTTATTTGCTATTTATTATTTAATTTTACTTCATAAGAATTCTATCTATATAGTATATTTTCTATATTTCAATATAAAAGCTAGGTCTTACTAACAGTTTATACTAAATAGTTAGCTATTTCTAAGCCTTTAAAAATACTAAACTTGGAAATTTTCAAACCTTATATATTTACCTTTTTCTATTGCTTTAAAGCTAAACTAGAGATATAGTAATAAATCTAGAAGTTTAATAACTAGTAATCTAAAGTAGTAACTTTAATAACTAAATAGCTTTAGGAAATTCTATATAATTCTTATAAAGATTCCCAAGAAGAAGGCTTTAGTAGTATTAGGAGTATTACTACTAAGGAATTAGTACTTAAGTATTAAAAAAAGACTGATACTCTAGAAAGCTTCCTAGTATTGAATTATACTTCAAGAATTACTTTTCATATAGAAAATACAGTAATTTGAGTTATATTATAATTATTCATTATTATCATAAATTCTACATGTTCTATTAGAAATTGAATTACTCATAAAGGTTTACTATAAGTACTTTACTACTAGAGGTTTATCACAATAGCCTTAGAATTATATGAAACCTGAAACTAGAAAACTATAAAATAGTAAAAATACTTTGCAAATTAAATTACGAGCTTGTAAATTTATACTAGTACTTTGATAACTTCATAAGTTATAAGAAACTTTAAATACCTAATTAGTATTAAGATATTTAATAGGAAGTCTTATATATAGGAAAAGGTTAGATATTTTAGGTTTACCTGAAGATATCTAATTAATATACTAAAAAGGTTAGATATTTTAACTAGAGCTAAAAGTTTCCACTTAATTACTAAAACCTTGCTAATAAGTAGGAAACCTTATAGATTGATAATGTTATCAGAGATGTCTTTAATTTAATATAATAATAAAAACCTTATGCATTAATATATTTATGAGAAATCCATTCTCTATTAATATACGCATAAAAACAACTTCTCTATTCTATAATTACTAATAATTAGCAAGTAGCTAGTAAAGCTATTTTTGAAAAGTAACTATATAATATCAATAAACCTTAAGGTTTAAGGTTTCTAAAAAAGGAGATAGTTATAGAGATATACTTTGTAGTTTATATAGAAAACTAGGATAGCTTGGATTAGATTATATATTATATAATATAGGAGTTTAAAGTTATTATCAAATAAAAGCTTTCTTATAATTACTACTAGTTAGCTTACTAAGTTAAAGCTTTATAACTTATAGAGACTTACCTTTTACTATTATACTTTCTTTTACTAAGCCTTTAGCTATTTCTGTATATATTATTAGAAGAGAATGTGTTATAATATTATAATTACTAAGTTAATTTCTTGTTATTTCCCTAATTACTAAACATATTAAAGATATCAGTTAATATTCATGAGAAATAGGAATTGATTTGAAAACCTTGTTGCTTTTTTGAATTAACGTTATGAAATATATAGTAGTATTTTTATTTTCATTAATTAGTAGAAATCTAGATTAATGATTTATTATATAGTAGTTATAAATAATACTGAGTTCATAAACCAATACCAACTTGCTTTTACTTCTCATTTCTATTCTATAGATCTTTAGACATTATCTTAATATCTTAAGAGACTATATCATTACAATAATTTTAAACTATCTATTTTAATCACAAAGATTTCCACAGACCTCTTTCAATAAATATTAAGATCTTATCTTTTTAGATTATCTTGTATTAATTTATATTTTAACACTCATAGATATTATTAAAAGTATTAAAGTATTACGTATTAGTATCAGTTTATAGCTAGTAAATATTTTAACTACTTAATTATATAAATAAGCTCTGAGTTAGTTGTATTTACTTATAGTATGTATATTTGGATAAAAATATATGTATATATATTTTTAAGATACACTTCATAGTATAGAGATAGATTTATATAATAGTCTCTTGTATCTTATTAGTTTAGATAAATAAGTCGACTATTTAGTTACTTATTACTATAGCTTTAGCTACTTTGATAACATATTTAACCCGATATAATATAAGAGGTATATTTATTACTATACATTTAATGATATGCCTTCTTTATCGTATTGACAATAAATATTGAATATCTAATATTAGCTATAACTAAAATATATAGTAACTAGTAAATAATTGCTATACTTTAAATCTAAAGCTTTATGTAGCGCTATATATTATATGATACATTAATAGTAATAACAAATAATTAGAATATTTTTATATATTAATATAGCCTTAATTTCATATTATTGTTTGATATCTAGCTAGCTTTTACTATTTTATAATAAGTGTGGTAGGTTTAAATTCTATAGTAAGCAAATATAATTAGTAATTATAGACGTTTTAGGTATATAAGCTAAGCATAGTAATTACTGAAATAGGCGCCAGCTGCTTAGGCTAGAATAACTAAAATAAATAAATAAAACAACCTCCTCTAAATTGAATCTTATAGTAATAGAAAAAAGGGGGAAAGATCTAGAAAAATATATTAAATAAAAAGCGTTATATTCATAGATCTATAGTATAAGAGATACATTAATTATAAAAGTAGTATTTAGAAGTTTAGGAGGTAGAATAATATATATATTCTATATCTCTTGCTACTATTTATAAGGTAAATACTATAGTTATTAGCTTATAGCTTATATATTTACTACTTATATAATAAAAGAAGCCTTAGGCTTAAGCTTATTATAATCCTCCCCTTAGACTTACTAGAAGCCTTATATAATAAGTTTAATTAATAGAAACATCTATTCATACTACTATAATTACTACTAGTTTAACTATTTGAATTCTTCTCTATTTCTAACCTTATCTCTATTAACTAAGTTTATCTACTTATTATTAGCCTACTCATAATTATCCTAAATTAATGTCTAAATAAATTGTAGCTTGCTTCTTTTTATTAAAAGCTATAAAGATATATAGAAAACTAATTTGAAAAGAATATTCTACTTAATTTAAACCTAAAAGTAAAATCGCTAACTTATAAATTACTCTCTTATATAATTAGAAAGACTTATATGATTATAAATTAAAATAGTTTAAATAAAGCGGTATATTAACTTGAGAATATAAGAGTAGTACTAAAAGAATTTAGTAAATTAATATTAAAGGAGTAGGTTTAAGTAGAATATATATTTATAGTTTATTTTCAAAGCTCTTGTATAGTATTTATATTAAAGTTAAATTAATCTAATACATCTTATTCTATAATATTCTCTAAGGTTTTAATACTAACTTCTTCAATCCTAATACCTTTAATTATGATTCTAATGATTATCTAATTTATATTTAGCTCTGTGAATATCTTCCTGGCGCTTATAGTAAGTTATTATTAAAAATAAATAAGGGGTAACTTATTATCTTATAGTCCTCATAAGCTTAGATTCTTCTCTATATTAATACATTCTTATAGATATTATTATACAGGTTAAAATATTTATTTCTTACTAATAATTAATATAAGACTAAAGAAATCTTACTTTTATACCTATATTACTTATCTACTAAAACCTATAGTAAATTTATAATATTAAATATCTTATCCTAAAGAAAAACTTCAAATTATTTTACTCCTTAAAAGCTATAAGTAAACTAGTTATACTAATGGTTTTTAATACTATTTATATATTAATTTAAAGTAGTTTAATTATACTAAGTAAAGCTCTTATACAAATATAGAACTATAATAGTTATTCTACTATTTCAATAAGATAATTCTATTAGAACCTTTCTATATAGAATTAGAATAAAGAATCCTCCCTATTATCCAATTAATTATAAGATTAACTTAGTAGATATTACTATTACTAAAAAGGAATATAGTAATATTAGTTTTTTATGGGTTTATTAATAGGTTATCTACTGATTACTACTTTAATAAATAAATTACTATTAGTATTATAACTACTCTTTATATACTATAGGTTTACTTGTTTAGGTATTTAATAAGTAGTAAGATTACCTTATAGACTTAAATAGAGAACTATATTAAATTCTCAAAAGTCTAGATATTTTATTACTTATAATATACCTTTAGTATTATAAAGGTAAACCCCTTATTTCACTATACTTCATTATATCAGAAAGTCCTGTTAATTAATCCCTAGGCTTATATCATAGCAACTTAGGAAATAACTTTGAATAGATTTACTATTAAGGTATTAATCTTCTACTTAAGAAATATTTATTATTTACTTAATATTAATTCAAACTCGTTATTTAGTATTTCAACTATAACTTCGAGTTTATTAGCTTTATTAAAATAAGACTCTCTATTAAGTCTTTAGTCATAAGAGCTAGGAAATAAATAAGGCGACTTCTCTATATTTTAATTCTTTTATATATAGCTTCTTATAAATACTTATGAAAGCTTTCTAATTTTAGTTTTAAGAAGACTACTTCTATAAGTAGTATTCTAAATAGTATGAAAATAGCTTTTATAAAAAGATTAAGCTTAATAAGTAGCTAAAACGTCTATAAATATTTGAATAAAAGTTTTTCTACTAGTTAAGTCTAGTTTACTAAAGTAAAACTAGACATTACTTCTAATATTATAATTAGTAAATACTTCTTTATAATATTAACTTTAGAATACTTAAAGAAGTCGCTTTATATTCTAAATACTTAATCCTTCTTATAAACCTTATTATTATATTAATAATCTACTTCTGATATTTCTTATATTACTCTACTTAATATAGATATTTCGCTAGGTAATAATAAGCTATAGAATTCCTAAGTAAGTTTAACCTATTCGTTATCTATTATATACTTATAACTATATCATTTAAATAGAACCTTTATTATAATAAAGATTTATTATATTTAGTTAAGAAGTATAAATATTAATACTTATTTAAAATAGTTTATTATTAGTATAATATACGTTTATTAAATTATTAAATATTATAGCTTTCTCTTATTTTATCTTATGTATAAGTCTATAAATCTCAAAATATTAATAAACTTATCTTCTTTATACTTACTAGCTTATTATATAATATAATACTCTATATAGCCTTACTATTAGTCTATGAGGAGATTTATCTAAATTACTATATTATTTCACCTATATAAAAAAGGTAAGAATATAAGATATTTATTAGATATCACTAGTTATATTACACAACGTCTTCTTTAGAATTATTATTTATACCTATATAGTAAATTAGAATATCTACTATAAAATCTTATATAACTTAAGTAAAGCCTATTAATTAAGTCTTTTAAACTAATAACTCTTATCACTCAATCTAATTAATAAACCTATATAGCCTAATTAGATATTCTGTAGAGTTATTTTAATTTATAATATAGTTATCTCTAATAATTATAATTTAGAACTAGTTAAATAAATATTTTATTATCATTAGCCTTTCTAGCTTAAATTAATAAAGAGATTAATCCTATACAAATTTAATATTAATATTAGGATTTTTATACTACTTATTATGTATAGTTATATAAAGTAGAGAATAGTTATTATAGTCTTTTAGATATATTTAATAGAACTAGCTTTCAGAGAGTATTGTTAGAAGTAGATCTATCTTATACTCTAGGTCTAAGAATAAATAAGAAGTCTCCAATTTTATACTTTACTAATAATACTAATTATTATTTAAAATATATAAATGATTAGAAGTAAGACATTTTACTAGAGTTATTACAATACTAAGTAGAATTCTTATTAAGTAGTAAAGGAAAATTATTTAAATAATAGTAGTAGTAATTATAAGTTTAAATTATAAGCCAAAGGATACTTTCTTTAAAGAAAGTATCTATTAAAATAAAGGTCTTATTTAAGCTTAGGGAAGTTAAGATATATCTATTAGTATGTTAAGGAAAGAATTAAATTTTATCAGAGGTAAAAGTATTTATTTTAATAGTTCTAGGCTCATAAATATACTATATTTAACTAATTTATTCAAAAAGTATAATTAGTCTTTTAGATAAAAGAGTTCTTCTTTTATAATTGATAAGAAATACTCAGTATTATTTTCATTCTAACTATATATTTATTATAGTTAGAAATATAAACATACTTATTCTAACTTATATTTTATTAATCTTTCTTTCTTCTTTATTTATATTCTATTGATTACTATTTTATTCTATCTATAATTAACTTCTCCTAACTATAGCTTAATATAACTATTTTATCCAAATGGAACATATAAATACTCCTTATTCTTATAAGCTTAGGAAGTTCTATTCTTTTTATTTAATTCATAATATTAGTCTTCCTATGTTAAAAGAAGTAGTAAATAGCATATATCTATAGGTTTTAATTCCTTTAATTAAACTAATTATAAATTATTGATACTTTTTTTTATTCTTTTGTATAAGTTAACTTATTTACTAGATGATTACTAGTTTTACATTTATATATATTGATATCTTTTAAAATAAGTATTTTAAAGTAGTTTTTATACTATAGCTCTAAATCTATAAAACAAATTAAATTCTATATATAGCTTTCTAATATATCTTTATAAGTCTATAAGATTATAAAAAAGTCTATTTATATATTAAAGAGATATTTATATTCTAATAAAGAGTCTTTAACTATTAATTATTATCTTCTCTAATAGTTAGTAAATCTAGAGAATTATTAATTACCTAACTACTATATAGTTTCTTTATCTAAAAGTATAATAGTTAAAATATAATATTCTCCAGCTATCATAAAAAGTAAGTATATACTATATATAATAATAAAATTAATTCTTAAGTCTATAAACCCTATTTTAAATATATCCTTTTTTCTAGAATTCTTTATACTAACTACTTCTTCTATAGGACTTAGGATACTTATAATTTTAATTATATTAGAATCTAATAGTAATCAAGTCATAATTAGAAATATTCTAATAAAAGCTATTAATTAAATAATAAGTATAGTAGTCTTCTTACTTCTAAGTTTAAAATTCCTTAGAGTTTTAAAAAGGCTAAAGTATTAGTAGTAGTTTATTTTAATTTTAACTAACTTCATAATATTATCTTTTTCCAATAGAAGATATTATATTATATTCCTAATACTACTTTTATATATACTACCTGTCTCTTTATATATAATCCCCTTTTTTAGTTATTTTAAGATAAGCTATTTTCCTATATCTAGAAAGATATTAAAGTATAATAAATAATTAAAGTTATAAGATAAAAGATTCTTAATTGAAATTTAGTTTAATAAGGAAAATACTAAAGTAAAAGAGATAAAGAATATGAAATAAACTTATAAATATAAATAAAGTCTTCTTTTACTAAAACCTTATTTTTCATTATACTTTTCTAAATATCTAATTTTCCTACTAAAATAAATAACTATATAATTTAAAGAAGAAAATAAAATACTCTAGGTTCTAAAGTTTAGAGCTAACTGTTTTAATAATTTAAAATCGTAGAAATAGTAGAATAGGATATTACTTTTTCTAACCTGTAGTTCTTCCTATTTAAAACTTAGAAGAGTAATTGAGAGTTTAGAACTTTAGATTTTAAGGGTTAAGGATTGAGCCTCTCTATGAAGTTTATAATAAAGAGAATAAAATAAATAAAACAATCCCTTTAGACCTATAAATATATACTATATTTCTAAGTATTATTAGAAGAAAAGTTAGAATTCCAGAAAGATATCTCTTAATATACTACTTACTTCTCTAAGTTTAATTTAGAGAAATAGATCTTAAATAAAAGATCTTTTAGTATTATATTAGTAATTTTCTTAATACTTAATAAATATACTAATTATTAAATTAAAAGTATATCTTCCCTATTACTGTTACTTTTCTTTAGAACCATAGATTCCTTATAATCTTCTATTTCTTTAAGATCTATAGGTTTACTTTATATTAAGAAAACCTTTCCTAGTTGTAACTTTAATTTGGACTTTTAAATATCTAAATCTAATAGTTCTTAATATCATATAGATATTTCAATAAACTTCTATAAGTAATTATTACTATGAATTAAACTTTAAATTCATTCTTCTAATAAGATTACTAGCCTATATAAAAAGGAGTCTAATATATCTAAAAAGATTTAAAAAAGGTTAGTCTAATAATATTCTCATCTCTACTCTAATAACTTATGAATTATTATTTTAGATTATAAATTAATATAAGATTCCTAACCTCTAGTCTCTTCTCTTAAAAAGTATTGATTCACTAAATATTTAAACTTTCTACCATCTTTTAATAATATTTTATAATTATCTTTATAGCCTTCTCCCTATCTTTATATAACTATATAAATACCTCTATCCTTAACTATAATTCCTCTTCTTTTATTTATATTAAAATTTAATCTAAAGTTCTTTATATTAATATTAGAGTTTTAATTAGTATTATGATTTTATAGCTATATTTAAAATAGAAAGGAATATATTACATTAATGTCTAAATTTCCTTTTAGTCCAAAAATAGTACTATAAGTAGTAAGAATTAAAAGTCTTTATTACTACTCCCTACTATTTAGCAGAGCATTTC
This sequence comes from Colletotrichum orbiculare MAFF 240422, assembly GCA_000350065.2. Taxonomy (NCBI): domain Eukaryota; kingdom Fungi; phylum Ascomycota; class Sordariomycetes; order Glomerellales; family Glomerellaceae; genus Colletotrichum; species Colletotrichum orbiculare. Next base: position 1,575,141 of record AMCV02000010.1, read on the forward strand.
GAAACAATACATATTACATTACAAATACACATTACATTACATATTACATATTGCAAATACAAATATATTACATGTATTTGTAATATATTGGGTATGACTTTCTGTTATATATTTGTAATATAATACAAATATATGTATTTATATTTGTAATATCTATAATATATTCCTTATTATAGGTATGAAACATATTTTAAGTTTATTATATTTAACCTATAATATAAATATCATATTAACTATAGTATTATATACTAGATATATTATTATAAATACTTTATTAGAGTACAATATTAATATATTATATATATATATTTCTCTAATAAATATATTAATACTTAATAAGAATAAGTATATAAGAAAAAAGATTATACATACTATATAGTACTATAATATATATATATATACATTATACTTTATAATAGTGAGTTTACTTGTATAATTTAAATTCAGAATATTAAGAAATAGGTAAATATACAAAATATATAATATATCATTTCTATTTATATATAAAAGTAATATTAAGACTAAAGTTGACACTTTATTAGAATATTATAATTAAAGTATAATAAGATTTATTAAATGCTAATTAATTTAATGATGAACTAATAGATTAAGATAATTATTGAAAAATATGTTTTTTATTAGTTTACTTCTTAAGCTAAATTATCTATATTTCCTTACTATTCTATTATCAGTTATTAAGTCTATGATAAACTCACTGAGTAAATAAATAGATTTACTTTATATTTATAAGCTGTTATCTTTAATACTAATATAGCTTACTATAAGTTATATGGTAGTATAATTGTACCTTTTGAAAAGAACTATGAATTGAACCAAAAGACTTTATTTAATTAAAGAATAGACCAATTAAATCGGAAAGACTAGATTTAAAAATATGAAATACCTAGAGATTATAATACTAATAATAATATAATAATACAATCAGAAGTTAGAACTCTAGAATATTTCAAACTTATTTAAATTACATTATTTCCCACCTTAATACTAATATTAAACAATATCTTGAAATTACCAGAAATCCACAATAAATACTTTAGAAAAGATAGATTCTAATAGTATTACCTTTTTTACCTACCCTAGCCTTCCTAAGTAGTTTAAAAACCAGGTTTATCTTTCACTTTATTACTTTTGTCTCAACTTCCTCTAACTTACTAAACTATTAACCCTATTAGTCTTAATATTAAGTTAGACCTACTTTTTCCCTCTTTAAGTAATAGATCTTTCTAAATTGAAAATCTAGTATTAAATAACTTTCCTACTATTAATTATGATAGTATTAATTTAAAAACTATCTTTTTACTATCTTTCTTTCCTATTAAATCTACTAATTAATAAAACCCTTTAGTATTATAATCTACTAAAAATAACTCTTTCTTTATATTATTAAGCTCCTATATAATCTTTTTAGAAAGTCTTACGTCTATAAGACCTTCTAAAGATCTTTCTATAAATTCAACTTCTTTAGAAGACTCTTAATTCTTATATTAATACTAGAAGTACTAAATCTTTTATAAATATTAATTTTTACTTATTTAAGGTTAATTTCAAACTTTCATTTATTAATTTATTTAATAGAAGAGCTTCTCTATACATATAGATATTATAAGGGAGGTTTTAAATCTCTTCTAAGCTTGAAGAAATACTATACTTAAAGTAAAAAGAATGAAAGGTTCTATAGACGCTTGAGATACTAAGTATTTCTAATTAATACTTAGTAAAAAGATTTTTCTTTTTTCTCTTATGATCTTTCCTTTAGTATTACTTAAGTTATATTCAAAGGATAGATATATTTAGACATAATAAAAAGCAGTTTTTCTTTTTAATAATAAAGTCTTTCAATTATTATAAATATAATAAGAAATATAGAATATCTATACATAATAGCTCTAGATAACTTTATAATACTAATAGACTTTATTTTAATATTATAATTTAAAAAGTCTATTTAAAGAAAGTAAAAACGCAAAAGAATAGAATCAAGAAGATAAAGAAACTATATTAATAAAACTATTGAACTAATTATTCTAG
>AMCV02000010.1:1590463-1641704 GCA_000350065.2 Colletotrichum orbiculare MAFF 240422
TTGAATGTTATCATATAATTTGTTAATAATAGTAATAGATAAGTTTTCTAAAGTAATATTATTAATTCTAAGATATATAATATATATATCTACTAATTCGGCTAAAATCTTACTCTAGTTTTTTTATATAAGAAATTAGGGACTTCTAAAAGTAATAATTTCAAATTATAACTTAAAGTTCCTATTAGAATTCTAGAAATTAATATAGAAAGATTTAAATATAAAGTTATACTTCTTAATAATATATTACTTATAGACTAATAGACTATTAGAATAGAAGAATTAGATAGTAGAAATAATAATTTATATATTTATATTTGAAAATCTAGAGAAACTATAGACTAATCCCTTAGTATTAATATAATTCTTACTAAATGATAATTTAGTAAATATAATATTTAAAATTCTAATAGAAATCTTATTTAGATATAAACTTAATTTTCTTCTCAACTTATTTCTTAATATAAATATATCTATTTTATATAATATTATTTAGGATAAAATATCTTTTTTAATTATATAAGTATAAATACTTATAAAGACTACTTTTAACTATAAGTATAAACTAGTAGTATTTACTCTAAGAGATTTTATATATTTTTAACTTGGAAAAAGCTACTAGTTATTTAGAAACTAGTTAGTAAAAATATTTCTTCTAAGAATTAGACTAATTAAAATACTAGAAAGAATTAGAAAACTTACTTATTACCTAGATTTACTACTAATTATAAATATTTATTTAGTAATTTTAATCTTTTACCTAATTCCTATAGCTGATTTTATGAAAAACTTATATAAATAAATAGTAATATATACTAAGCCTATAGAATTTAACAATATATAAAAAGAGGAATTCAAAAACTTATTCTAATATTATAAGATAGAAAGAATCTTAGAGAAAAAAGTAGTATAATTAAGAAGAAGAAAACTAAGGATTTAGTATTTTATTAAGTAGAAGGATTAGCCTAATATTTATAATATATAGATAAATATTAATACTATAGAAGTAGAAGAAATAGTTAAAGAATTTGAAGAGAAAGAAATTTGAAGGAATAAAGAGCTAAAAGAGTTAAAAGAAAATAAGGAATTATTATTAAATTAATACTAAATACTTTTATTAGGAGAATAACCAGATAAAACTAGGAATAAAGTTATAGATAGGAAATTAAGACGAAATATTTCTAATTAATTTTAGGAAGAAGTTATTACTAGTATAATTTCTTAGAAATCCCTAGGAAATTAAAAGACTCTAAGAATAAGAAATCTTTTTAAAATTTTAGAATAATCTAATAGGGAAGAATGACTAAATACTATTTAAAATTATAGTACTTTCTTTAGAAGATTATAATAAATGATTTCATATATAATTTATTATAATAATAATATTATTTAACGACTACGCTTTAAATAGCTTATTATAATAATGAATAGAATATATTTTACTATATAAGAAATTTTCTAAATTTTCTCTAATATAATAAATATTAGAAAAATACTACTATTAATATATAGGGTAAAAATAGATATTTTCCTTATCTATTAATATCTTAAAACTTAATACTTTTTATATTCCTCTATACTTCTTTATACTCTATTATAATACGCTAGTATTTTATACTAAATATTACTTATTATAATTAGTTAAGAGACGAATTATATATAAAATTATCATATAATCTATTCTTAATAGGTAAGAAAGGTGAAAGTTTAATATTTCCTAGTTATTTTAAAATACTTATAATCTATAGAAACGAAGCGTCTATTAATAAGTATATAAAGTCGACTAGTAATTAATTTAAGATTTAGAGTAATACTAATAAATAAATTCTTTAGTACTATTAAAATACTACGATTTCTAAAGGAATTATGTCTTCTTTTAATATATTCTAGAAGACTACTATTTTTATCTTAGACTAAGAGTTTAGTTATACTAATAACTTCGAATTAGCTAAGTTTATTTTTCTTATTTATTTTTAATTATTTTTTTATAGTAATTTCGATACTTGAATTATTTTTTTTATAAAAATTGGGAAATTTACCTTGAATTTTGGAATCTTATATTACGATTTAGAGGTCTTACTAATACTATTTTAAATATTAATTATATATATTCCCCTATTTAATAAGTTTAAATATCTATTAATCTTACTATAAGTTATATAAGAAATACTTAGAGTAAATATATATCCTAAATATAAAACCCTATAACCCTTATTCCTTCTAGTCAGAATTAAAAAGTTATATAAATATATTCTTCTTAAATTAAAAACTAGTAGTAACTTATTATCTTTAAAGTTAATATTTAAAAGAAAAAGATTAAGAAAATAGTATAATAAGTAAATACTATTATAAGGTTAGTATAAGAATAAAAAGATAGGAGAATTATAATTAAGACTATATAGAATAATATTAATATATTATTTAAAGAAATACTAAATATTATAGAGATCCCTACTATTCTTATATCTACTTTAGATATTAATAATAACTTTAATCTCCTAATTTCTAAATAAATCTTTAAGAGATAGTTAGTATAAAATAGCTCTAACCTATTAAAATAAGTAAGGTTTAGTAAATCTATCTAAAATATATAGTAAAATTTCTAATTAGTAAATTAAATTCTAACTTCTAATTTTAACTTTAATAATACTAGAGTAGTACTAACTCTTAGTTTAATTAACTAATTAAATCGGCTTATTACTATTAGATTTAGTAAAATATTAATAAGTAAGTAAGAAGTTGAGGTAAATTAATCTATTATTACTTATATATATAAATATAAGCTAATTCTTTAGGTAATCTAAGGAATAATAATTAGTTTCTATGAGAATAAGTTCTATTTCTTAATAAATAATATAATTATAAAATACCTTACTGATTTTTATACTAATATTATTAAGAATAATAAATTCTTAAAGTTAGTTTCCCTAATTCTCTTTATAAATATCTTATAAATTCCCTATAAGTTTATATAAAGCGAATACTTCAGAGTTAGAAAAACCTAAAAAAACTACTATATTTTTAATAAAGAAGAACTTTTCTTTAATAAGTTTAAATCTATAGACTATAATAATTTTACTATAAATATTACTAATAGTATTAGCTTTTTTAGAAGATATTTAGTAATATCTATATATTTCTCTACTACTAACTATATTAATTCCTAAGTTAGTTAGAATATTAGTAATAAAGAAATTTTTAGTTTTCTTAGAATAATATAAGAAGAATTTTCTAACTCTCTTAATAAATAGTATAAAAAAGTCGAATAAACTATTATTTAAAGAAGAAATATTAAAAATATAAGAAGGAATATTAAGAAGGAGTATAATTAGGAGAAAAACTAATTACTAAGATCTAATTATTATATTTAGTATTTTTATAAGACTATACCCCTAAGATTATATTAATATAGCAAGTTATATAAGGTTATTTATATTTTATATTTTTTTATTTTAATTCTACTAAGGCCTATCTATTTTTCTTCCCTATACTTTCTAACTAATTAATTTATTTATAAATAGAATCTTTTTAACTTCCTAGATAATTAGAATTATTTTACTATAGTTAATTATTAAGGCGAAAATCTTTAGTAATAGGTAATTATTATAGAATATTATAGAAAGCTTAAGATTCTAATAGATTTTTATAGGGATTTCCTAATAGAAATCATAAGGATTTCCCTAGGATTTCCTATTAGAAATTACTAAGATTTCCTACTAGAAATTACTAGGATTTCCTATAGGATTTCTCTAGGATTTCCTATTAGATTTCCTAGAGAATTCCTAGTAAACATACCTTAGAAATCTAGGTAGATTCTTTATAGAAATAGAAGAATCATTAACTTTTATACTATTATCTTACTAATACTAAAGTGTAATAATTTCATATATTAAATTAAGGCTAATTTAATATATTATTAGAATAATAAAATACTTAATCTTTATTTAGTTTTGTTATTACTTTTATTTTAAATAAGTCTTATAATACTATAAAAATACTTTTTCTATCCTATTAATAGTATTGATTATAATACTAAATATAGACCTTATCTTTTTAGTCTTATACTAGACTTTAGATTTAATTTTAAAGTTTATTAGATATTAAATTGAAAGTTTTATTCCTAATTTAATTATAAATCTAACTGGAAGTAATTTGAAATGAAAATATAGAAAGTAAATAGTTAAGAACAAATATTGATATAACCAGAATATTAGGATTAATATACTAGTTGAATATTAATAATCTTAGGGAAAATATTAGTAAGAATCTTCAAATAACTAATAAAAAAAGATTATTTTTTAGAATCTATTAAAGATTATATTCCTTTAGAAAATAGTTTTCTTAATATTGATACTAAGAAAAAAGGGAAATCTAGAGATAATACTATATCTAAGGCAGAATTTATAATAGATCCTAATAAGTTTAAAGCTAAACCTAAAGGATTTAAATTACCTTAACCTAAGTCTAAAAAAGAATTTATTACTAATTTATTTACTATTCAAAATAAAAAAGAAAATGAAACCTTCAAAAAGATAAATTAAATAATTACTTTCAAATACTATTACAAGGAGATAAGATAGATTCAAAATATTAATATTAATATAAGCTAAACCTATTTTCTAATTGATATAACTTATGAAATAGTAGAAAGAAAATAGGATTAAATTCCCTATTTTAAGTATTTTAGCTAGAAAGTATTTATCTATTCTACCTATGTTAATAGCTATAGAATCTAGTTTTAATTAATTAAATAATATTATTACTAAAAGAAGAACTAGTTTAAAATATACAAATTGAAAGTAACTCGTATTATTAAAAAGCTAGTTTAACTATAATAATAAACCTTGTAAAGATTCTAAGTTATTTAGTCCGAAACTATGTATAGATTTATTTAATTATAAAGATACTTCAAATAACGAATTAGATTTTACTATTAAAGAAGATATTTTCAATAATGATAATATAGAGGAAAGTAATATAGAAGTAGATATTAATAGTAATTAATAAAGTAGAATTAAATATCTTTACTAGAATAGTAAATCAGATCTATTTAATAACTCTAATAAACTTCCCTATCTTCTTTATAGAGTTTTAATAGACTTAAAAGCTTCTTATATCTCAAATACTTATATATAATAGATAATACTTTGAAACTATATATCTCTATTATATTATAAAATATTACTTCTATATAGCAGTTTTATGCTAATTGGAATTAATTCTACTAAGAATAGTGTTTTTATCAGTAATCCTTATAACCCTAATTTCAAATATTATATTACAAATAATACAAATACAAATAGATATATTATATTTATAATATAGTAAAGTATAAGTAGAAAGAGCTTATGACTTTATATTGTACTACTTACTAAATTTCATAATATACTACTTACTTTCTAGCCTTCTATTTATAATAAGTATACTATAGAGATTATATTAGATGACTATTTCTTCTTATAGGAAGTGTATATTAATTTTCGAAGTTACCTTATTTAACTACTATATTCTTTAGCTATTTAGTAAAGATATTTCTTATCTTAATAAAATACTACTTACTTACTCTCTAAATATCTAGGTTAATCATATTAAACAAATATCTGTATAGAGTAGTAAAGTTATAAAAGTTTTCTATATACTTAGTTTGATGTAATTAATAGTTTAAATAATATTTTACCACTTTATATACCTCTCTATATATATCTACTTAGTAGTATTAGTTAGACAGTTTATAGAAGACTACTCTTTATTTATAATACTTATTCGTATTATATATTAGAATAATAAGCTTTTACTATATTATGAAGATATCTTCTATTTATTTAAATATCAGTTTATATAATATTACCTATATAAAAGGTAGCTAGTTTTAAAGCTAGAATATGAGGGCTTGATACTTAAATACCTGAGGATAGTTAGACTTAATACTAGGTAACTTCTTTAGAATTACTAAGAAGTAAGTAATCTACTGAAATTTATATGGCTAGACTTCTAAATTACTTAATATAACTATAGAGAGTATTAATTTTGAGTTTATAATACTATTTATAAAGAAATTAATATTTATATTGTAAACTTCTTTTATATATTATATATTATTGAAAGAGTATATTCTATTGAAAAAGGTTTATATATTTCTATCTATATAGAAGATCTAGCTATTAATCTAGTTATCTATAGTTCTTTTTCTAGTTTTATTATCTCTATTAGATAGTTTAGAAGGCCTTTAAAATAACCTATTAGCTACTATGTTTATTATGTTATTAGTATAATAGATCTTAAAGTTAAATATCTATATCTAAGATATCTAGTAAATAATAAGTACTTTTGGAAAGTCTAATATTATACTATTACCTTAAACTACTAGTATCTCTATATCTATTTCTAATAAGAAATATTAGTTATCTAGATAGTTATAAACTTATTTTAAAGTTTTTAGTAATCCCTGAAGCTTTTGATCTCTTTATATTATAATTAAGTTTTAAGTTTTTAAATAATCTACTTTTATTATAAGTAATAGCTTTTTTCTATTTAATAAATTCTTTAAAAATGATATTTTAATCAGTTTCGTGAAAATTAACAATTAAGTAGATTTATCTTCTCTTTTAATTATAAGTAATAGAAATAAGTATAGGAGTATTATAGAGTTTATCTTATAACTATTTTATTACTATTTCTATAGTTCTAATTATTAATAAAGAGTATTCTTCTTAAATGAGTTATCAAAGAAGTATATAATAATAGAATAATCTTTTACTTAGATATAGTAAAATAAAATAATACTTAAGAATAATCCAACTTCTAAGATATTATAATATGCTTTCTATTCCTTTATCTTAATAATCTTAGACTTCTTTAGTTATTAACTATATATTCTATATATATAACTTATAATAATTATTTTTTCCTAAACTTATTATAATTTAGTTATTATAATTATATGGCTAGCTAGTTTAATATTTATAAACATTCTAATAATATTCTAAGTATATTTTGAAAGATATCTGTAAATACCTAGGTATGATAAGTTATCTTTACTATTATATATAATTATTAGGCTTTTTACTATAACATTATCTGAGAATACTTCATAGTAATTAGGAATTAGATTATGAAAAATATTTATTATAATCTATATAAACTAGGCGACTAAATTAGTATTTCTTATAGGTAAAATAAAATATTTAAATAGGCTTAATAAGGTTATGAAATCATTATATCCTAACTCTTTAAGTTCAAGGGAATCTAATTATATCTTAAGTAAATATTCAGAAATAATAAGAGTTTATATATACTAAAGTCTTCTAAGAATTTATTAACCTTTAGTAATAATTCTATATTTTAGATTATGATATCATTAATCTTAGTAGCTAAGTTAATAAATCTTATTCTACTATTTTTCTTCTTAATAAAGGAAACGTTTTAATATATAGTGTAGCTATATTTAAAAATTCTATTCTAAATATAAATCGTTAGTATTTTAATACTACTTTTTATTAAACCTTTAGGGATTAATATTAACTTTATTTATTATACTTTATATATAACTATCTTAGTTATTTATAGTAGTATAACTACTTGAAATAGCGTTTTATAGTAACTGAAATTATATACTAACTTTTATTCTTAAGCTTTTAAAATCTCTATTAGAAGTCTTTTCTTAAGTTTCTATAAATAGCCTATTAAGTCTATAATTTCATTTAATTATTCCAAAGTAAGATAGTTCCCTGTATAAATCTTTTAAAACTTTAGTATAATTATATTTATAAATTATCTCTTAGGATTATTCCTAATGCTTTTCTCTATTTCTACTTATATCTTTAATTTTAATTTAGAATTACTTTGAGGAGTTATCCTATTCAATAAAATATTATCAATTACGTTTATCTTCTTATCTTTTATCTTATATAGTATATTAATACTTTTAACTAGTCTTCTTTATATATCTACTATTATAATATATTTAGAAGTTACTTAGTCTACTAGTATAATATTAAATACTACTATTATTATATAGCTTCTATAATAAAAGTTCTTCTAAATCTTCTTCCTTTTTATTAAACCCTATTAAATTAATAATATAAATCTATAGAAACTATAAGAATACTTTTTATTATAAGACACGTAGTTTAAATTATATTTTCTAAAAGATATAATAATATGATAAATCTTATAAACCTTCAATTTAATTACTTAGTAAATCAAAACTTTTAGAATTTTCTAAAACTCCTTCTCTAAATTATTAATTATTATAATAACTTCTATCTTATAACCCAATTATATTTCAACGTCTTATAATACTAAGTTTTATAGCCATAGTATAAACTATATAAAGTCTAGGTTAAAACTAAGAAGTAGTATATCTAATTCTTTTTCTTCCTTTTTTTATACTAACTATCTCTTCTTATAAAGGAATAACTATTTTTTAATATAAGACTATTAATAGAAGTTACTAATTTCCTTCTCTTAAAAGAAGAAATAAGCTATATAACTTTTAAATCTAATTAAAGCTTCTTATATTTATAATAATATTATAGAACGTTACTGTTAAATTAAGAATAGAAAATAATAGTAAGAAATTAAGCCTATTATTCTTAGACTAAAATATTCTAACTATCTAATTTAGAGTATAATCTAATACTATCTTTATCTCAATGATGAATAAGATGTTTAGAATTAAAGACTTTATAGTATAACCCTTAAATATAATAAAGAATTTAATATTACATATATAGTAATTACCTAACTAGACGTGTTTTATTATCATTCTAGTAAGGCCTATTATATAACTAATATTTATAATATTATAGAAATCTAGTCTTATTAGAATTATATAAAATTACAAATTAGCTTTTAATTCATATTCCTTAGAAATAATATTAACATTAAATCTATATTAATAACTCTTTAGACTTTAAAACTTATCAAGTCTATAAATTAAATATTAATTTAGAAATGTATTATAATAAAATTATAAACTATCATTAAAATTATTATCATATAGTTAGCTATAGATATGACTTTTCTTACTAAATTTATTATCTTAATATCAATATTATAACTATACATAACTTAGCTAGATTAGACTTACAACTATATAGCTCTAATATTACTAAGTCTTCCTAAAAGTAAGGGTAATATTATGACTTATAACTAAATATACTTATAATTCCAGTATTCTATCTACTTTTAAATCTCTAAGTTTAACTCTCTAACCTTATTATAGAATCTTATGAAATCTTTATTAATAAAGAAATAAACGTCTTAAGCTTTCCTACCTTTAAAATATGTATTTATAATAATCTTTTTATACTTATAACTAATTTAAAAATATATAAACTAGTTTTAATAAAATAATTCCTCTATGGATAAGACTTACCTACTAACTTTTGTATAATAGATATAATATATAAAATCCTAATTTTCTTTACTTAAAAAGACTATAAAGTTAGAAACCTCTATTTAACTAGTCTTCTTTATATTTAATAAATAAACAGGATTTTTAATATTTAGTAAAACCTCTTTATTGTTAGATATAAATTCTGTTATTTATATATTTTTAAGTATTTAAATAGATATAGATTTATAATTAGTTATAATTAGTTCTATAAATATAGTAGTCTTTAGTTTATATAAGTTATATAATAAATCGTAACTATGAATTAGCTTTAACTTATTTATAACTTGAACTTCTTCAATTCTTATCTTCTTTAGAATTCCTTCTAAAATCTTTCTAGTTTCTTCTCTAAATAACTAGTTAACTATAATAATATTTAGAATAAAGTAGATATTTTCTATTTAATCTAATCTCTTTTCTAATATAGATTGCTTTTTCCTTAAGACTTATACTAAGAATAATATTACTAATTAGACTTAAGTAATTCATTATTTATTTCCAAATTTCATCTTAATAAAGTATTATTATACCTAGGCTTACTTATATCTCTAGAGTAATATTTAAAAGATTAGATATTATATTTAGCTATAAGATACTATTAGTATTCTAGTTAAATAAATATAGAATCTCTTGGCGAAGACCAGTAAAATTATCTTGTAACTAGGCTACTTATTAGTATAATTATTCTATATAAAATTACTTTCTACTTTGTCTAAACTTAGATAAATCTTATTAATCTAATAGTAGTAGTTATTATAATTAAAAGAGTAAGTCTCCTTAGTAGTATATTAAATAGGTTAAAACTAGCTAAACATTTAGTAATTATTTAAATTATATTAATAATATCTTATAAGCTAATTCTATATAAATTAGCCTTAGGAATGACTATAATATTAAAAGCCGCCTTAACTCTAAAGCTTATTACTTCTATTTTAAAATTACTGTTTTCTATATTTAGTATTATTCTAAATTTATAAATCTATAGACTAGACTTTATAACTATTACTATTAGTTATATTTATAATACATAGTCTAGCTATTAGTTTCTAGGTCTTTCTAAAACTATTTATAAGTTTATAAAAGTTAGTTTTTATCTTAGTAAATATTAATTAATTAAAACTTAAGTTTTTAAATTAGGATAAGAGTTATTAATTATTATTACTAAGCTTATTTATAATAGTCCAAGTTTTCTTTATAGTTTTTATAATTTTTAACTAAGAAGTTAAAATAATAGATATAGTTATTAATATAATAAAAGTAAGTTAGCTAGTTAATTACTTTAGAAGAATCTAATTTCTACTTTGTTAAAATAATAAATATTTAAAAGAAGCCTAAAATGCTTGAACTAATTAAAAAGCCTTATAAGAAGTATCTTTAGTAATTTCTTTAAGAGTTTATAATAAGAGTTAATATAGGGAAATATAAATAAATTTAATATTAAGTAAAGTAATATCCCTATAGATCTTTATTCTTTCTTAGAAACTGCTCATAATATTTAAAAATCAATTATTCTTATTAAGGTATCCAAAACTAGATTTATATTAAAACTTATGGTATATAATTCTTTATTGAAGTTATAACTAACTATAAGATTAGTAATACTATAGATTCTTATAAAAATATCTCTAGTATTCCTCTGAATATACTTATTAGCTACTATAATTTTGATAATCTATTTATATTGTATATTATAATAAAAAGAGATTTTAGTAACTATGTTATACTCTACCTTATTAGAAACCTTTGATATAATTCTATAGTTATCTAGGAAATTAGATTTTATATTTCTTATAAACTTAAGGGTATTTTTAGACCAAAGAACTATTTGTAGTATTATTAACTAAGTAGTAGTCAGTTTTAAGAATATGATAAATTGTCTTATAGGTATTAGATAGTTATATAAATTATCAGAAATCTAGATAGAAAATACTTAAATACTGTAGTCTCCTTTATAATTAGATAAAGAAGTATCTTTAGATTTAATAGGAGTAATTATTATATAAAGTTGAACCTTCTTAAAAAGTAGTCTATTCAATAAGTATAAGACTTCTAGGCAAGAGGTTAAGAACTAAGGTAATAGTAATCCTATTAGTAATATCTAGAGAAAGAAAGCTTCCTACTATTAAAATAGGAGGGTAAACCTCAAAGTTATAGTACTTAGGTTAGTATGGAATATAAATACTTATAGTATATAATATATATAGCTATAAGCCTACTTCTTAATACTTCCCTTTAGGCTAGGCCTATAATTAGAGTATTTTGAAATAATATATATTATAGTATAAATATTATAAGAACAAGTATAGTATAGAGTCTACTAGTTAGTTATATAGGAATTATATAAGATCTAACTATTCTATTTATATGCGTTTAAGTACTTCATTCTAGTTTGAATAGATTATATCTTTTAATAACTTACTTTTAGACTATATATTGTGTTATTTATTTATTATAGTTATAAGCTTAGGAATGTTTAATTACTCTTTAAACTACTCTTAAGTAATAAATATAAAGGAAATTCTTTTTAAATCTATTATATTAGTTCTTTAATAAACTACTTGAAAATAATATATTTAATTACTAGTAGTTTTGATATAATAGTAAAGCTGTCTAATAGTTCTAATTTTAACTATTAGTATATTATATTATAATTCTATATAACTAGTTAAGATATTTGGAAATATATTAATCTAGATATTAAACTAAAATTTAATATATTAAAACTAATTAATTTATTCAACTTTAATAAATAGTTAGTCTAAGAAAATACTATTTAATAGATATCTAAAGATATTAAACTTTTTATTCTTTTAATTAAAAGTATTTTTAACTACTATATAGCAGATTTCAAACTTTAAGTAGTTTAAGAATCTAACTATAAAGAGATAAAGAAATATTCCAATATAATTTAGATATAAGTTAATACTATAGTTAACAATAGTTTTCTAATACTTATTTAAATAGAACTATTTAATAATAATAATATCTCTCTTTAAGTTCTTCTAAGAATTCTAAAATAGTAATATACTTAGAATAATTTAGTTATATAGTAATAAGTTAGAATAGAATATAAGAAAATTTTTAAAAAGATTAATTTAAATATTTTAAGTCTAGTATAATATAATAAGTAGTATACTATCTACTTTTAAGTAGTTATATATAAGAGTCTTAAAATTTAGGGAATTCTTATTATTAAAAAGTAGGTTTAAGTATTTAGTTAATATATTTTACCTAATTAGACTACAATTTAAATATTAGAATATTATTAAAAGAGAAATTCTAAATTTAGATATTAATAATATAGTTAAATATAAAGAGATCTTTTCTATTTTATCTTATATTAATAAAGCTTTAATAAAAAACTATAGTAAAATACTATCTATATTAATTATTCTTATAAGAAAGTTAGATAAAATATCTTAGTTAAAACTAAAGTATTTATATGATTTTAGGAATTACTTATACTTTCTAGAAAACTATAGGTATATTAAATATACTATTATAAACTTATATATTAGATTTTTATATATTTAGATAATAGTTACTATTTAAAATAGTATTATAGATAGGGTGAATGACTTAGAGCTTTATATTTTCTACTAGAAACTAGTATTAAAAAGATAGTTAAATTCTAAAAGATATATTAATAAAACTAAAGAAGTACCTTTAGACACTTCAAAAGCTAAAATAACTCTTTTAAGTAGTAAATCTAATAGTAGTAGCTACTATTCTTCTAATTTAATATATATTAGTATTAATTCTTCTTTCTTTAAGAAGTTAATTAAAATCCCTTTTAAGATCTTTTTAATTATTTAAAGATTTTACTTACTTTTAGTAAGTATAATATTTAATAATTATAAAGTAGTTTATATTACTAATTTAATAGACTTTTTTAAGAAAAAATCTTTTAAATTAAGTAATAAGATAGATATAGTTTAATATAATTCAGCTAACTTCTCTATAGTTAGATAAAATAAATAAGTAATTAGGAATATTTTTAATAGTTTAAATAGGAAGAATATATTAAACTTAATATTAGATAATATAGTTTATAGTAAAAACTTTTATACTAATATTATTTTAGAAGTTCTACTTCTTAATAAAATTATAATCTAATATATAGGTTTTAATTATATTTTTAGATTTAGCCTAATTAATTAATCTATTATTATAAAATAGTTATTTAGAAAGTATAACTTTATATTCTTCAAATATAAATTAGTTTTAAATTATCTTATAATCTATTTAAATAATTTAAATATTATTATCAAATCCCTAAGTATACTATTTTCTCAACTTTACCTAAAAATAGTTCTCCTAGAAGTATAATTAGATAACGCTTATATATAGTATTTTTAAATAAGATACTTTAGATAGAATACTTTTAAGTATTTAATTCTTAATACTTAGGGGGTAAAGATTATAAAGCTAAGGTAACTAGATTACTCTTATTATATAATAACCTATTTTTAATAAGTTATTTCTAGATAAACTTTAGAGTTATATTTAATTCACCTATTTTACTATATTACTTAGGATCTATTTAACTTTCCTAGAGCTTTTATAAATAACTCCTAAGTACTTATTATTAAGGATGAATTTTCAGGTTTTTCTTTATATTTATATTACTTAGTAAAACTTATAATTTAGTCTTTTAAATATTAAAAATATTTAAATATTAGGTAAAATAATAGAGAGGTCTTTTAATATATAAGATTTAATAGGATATTAAAAAAGCTATAATAGTAATTAATAGAGAAATTAGTTATTAAATATAAGTAATAGAATAAGGGATTAATTTTAAGTTATGTCTTTCTTATATTAAAAAGCTAGTTAGAGTAAGTAAGTATATTAGAAAAAAACTAGTTATTTAAAGAATAAAAATATAAGAAGCTATAAGACTACTATTTAAACTTTAAGTAGAATTAATTCAAATAGTAGTTATACTATATAATATATCTCTAAATATTTAAAATAACTAGAGATTACTATATAAAATTAAAAAAGTCTAATTTAAATAATGTTTTTATTAGTAAGTATTAGAATATACTTTAAGTTTTTATTAAGACTTATAATCTTACTAGGGATAGATTTATATTTATAGATATTAAGTATACTTACTTAAGATATATTATAAATAAAATATTATAAAAAAATATTTAAAGTTAAACTTAATAGATATATTAAATATCTAGTAGATTATATTCTAAATATATATAATTTCTATAAGATCTAGATTCCTACCTTCTAAAGAGTTATTATTACTTAAAATATTAAATTTAATAAAATAAGATTTTACTTAAGATAAAATTTATATAAAGTATTTATAAAAAAAGTTATAAAACTACTAGTTAAGCTAATTACTAAAAAAGATAAAGACTTTATTCTTGAAATATTTAGAAATTTTAAAGTAGTAAGAATATCTAATAAAGAAGTCTTTCTTCTATTAGTAGTCTTATTAATAATAGAAGTAGTTTAAAATATTAGACTAAACTTAGAATTAGTTTTAAAAACTAATAAGAGGGGTTTAATTATATTTAGACTAATATTTAAACTATTAAGACTAGTCTAGAATTTTAATTAAATTTAACTAGAAGAAGTAATTCCTAGTAGTAGCTAGAGTTTGAAAAGTATATTAATAACTAGAGAACTAGATAGTATACTTAAAATTAGGAATCTAGTTAGTTAAGAGGGGATACTTACTTTAAATATATATAGAAGTAAATACTTTAAAACTCTTATTTAGCTAACTTAGGGAAGATTAAAATATAGCTCTAGATTTTAACTAATTAGGATAGTAGGTTTAACTACTTAGGAAATAAGGTAATAATATAAAAATAGGTAATAATAGTAACTTCAGCTAGAAATTAATATTAATAACTATATAATACTTTTAAAAGAATATAATAGTAGTATTTTATATTTAATAGAATATAAATAGAATAGTTTTACTAGTAATTATTTATTTAATTAGTAATAAGAACTTAATAAAGATAATTTCAACCTTTTAATAGTATTCCTTATTATTTGAAATATAGTATTAAAAAAGAAAGATCTTTCTATTAAAATTCAAATATATATTAATTAACTAATTATACTACTAAAAACTTAGAAAGATATTACTAATATACTAGAATTACTATAAAAGTCCTTTATTAAAATAATAAGAACTAAAATTATAAAGCTAAAGGAGAAAAATACTTAGCGAGAAATAGATCACTAGGATATTAAAACTAAACCCTTTCTTTTTAAATAGGTTTTTACTTATAAGATAGATATAGATAGTTATTTAAAATAGTATAAAGTGAGGATTTATATATATAGAGATATATAACTAGTCAATCTATTATAAACTATATATATAGTAATACTAGCTATCTAAATATTTAAAATAACTATAGTAATTATAATATAATTTGATTCTAAAGTTTTATAGTTTAATATTATTAATATATTTCTAAATATTATAAAGGATTCTAATAGACTTCTAATAATAGTTAAACTACTAGAAAGATTTAAAGTTATAAGGAAATATATAGAGTTTAAATAAGTTCTTTATAAGTTTTAAAATATACCCCTTCTTTAATGTAAGGTTTTTTATACTACTCTTAAGTTATTAAGCTTCTTATTATATCTAAAAGAACTTTATCTATTTAAGAATAAGAGTTTAAATATCTATATTTTCTTTTATATAGATAATATTCTACTCTTATACTATAAGGTAGCTAAAAAAAATTCTCTTAAGTTTATTATAAATATAAAATGTACCTATAATCTTAAAAAGTAAGGCTTTATCTAATACTTCTTAGAAGTTTAAATAGTAAGAAATTAATAGTATTAGAAGATTTATTTAGTTTATAATATATATATTGCTAAAATTGTAGAATACTTTAATTTTAAATATAGACTAATATTTATAATACTACTTCTAGTAGTATTATTTACTATAAATAGTAGTTAAACTATATTTTAAGAGATTTATATATATTAGATAAAAGTAGGTTTAATTCTTTATATATTAATTATAATATAACTAGATATCTTATTTATATACTTTCTACTTTTAAGATACTTTATAAATCCTTCTTAAGTATATTAAGATACTATTAACTATATAATTTAATACTTATATAAAATAAGATTCTTAGTACTATAGTTTAGAAGCTTAGGAGGCATTAATAAGATATTTTAGATACTTCTAATTACTAGAAATACTTCTTTTATAGACTATAAAAAAACTTAAGAATTAAACTATAGTTATATTATTTCTTATTTTTAAAAGACTAATCTAATAAAAAGCTATTTAATAAAATACTATTATAATATTAATAATTAAAATAGAACTTCTTAGTTTTAAATATATTTCAAAAGAAACTATAGTATTAAAAAGGTTATTTTAAAATATCAAGCTTAACTTTAGAGATATTTAGAAAATCTATTATAATAACTATTAAATTATTAGACTAGTTATTTTAGATAGTAAGCGTCTATCTACTAGGTTTTAATATATAGATATTCAATAAATATAATTATACTAAGAATATTTAAAAAGGAGTTTTAAAATAATTTATATACCTATAGATATAATACTAATAGATAGACTTATAAAAGATTTAATTTAAGTAAAAATTAAATAATTCAAAACACTTTTCAACTTTATAGATCTATAAATAATATTCTTAAGACTAGTTAAAATAGAAAAATAGGGTTTTTAAAACTATTCCTAATTATTTAAATAATATATATAAGTAATCTAAATTCTTAAAGTCTAACTATTTAATAAAATAACTTAGTAGTATTTATATAAAAAATTAGAAAATAGTAGAATTCCTCAAGCTATTTATAAAGAATAAAGCTTTCTATTTAAACTTATATCTAATTTAAAATAGATTATTTAAACTTAGAATTCTAAATAGATAAATAAAATATAATAATTAGTATATAAAAATTAACTTAGAGAAATATAGAAAATTAATTATATCTTTTAAAAGAAGGAGTTAAAATAAATACCTATCTAAAAAACAGGGGAAACCTACTAAAGCTAGTTACTAGAATATTAAAACTAAGATTCTAATTTTTAAAACTACTAGGAATTACTTAAAGTCTAAGACTTTAGTTTTTAAATCTTCTAGTAACTAGTTAAAATATACATTTTTAGTTAATAGGAAATTTAGTTAAAATAATTAAAATACTAAAGATAAGATTAATAGTAGAAAGTTAAATAAGTAGTAATATTTAAAATAGCTAAGTAATAATAAATTATATAATAATTAGAATTCTAATAGTAGACTTAGAAATACTTTTATTCTTAAGGAAAGTTAATTTAAAATCTTTCTATTAGTTAGATTAAAATTTAAGTTAAAATAACTTCTTTATCTTATTAACTTTCTTATTTTTTAATTATAAAAAGTTAGATTTAGAATTAAAATATAAGTTAAATTATATATTTTATTATTATTAGAAATTTAAATAGTAGTAAGAAACGTTTTAAAACTTTTATAAGTTTTATTAGAAAGAAGAATATAAAAACTTTTTAAATTAGTTTTATACTAATAATAATAGTTAGAAGGTGAATTTTAGTTATTAATTCTAATAGTATAAAGATAACTCCTATAAAAAAGTATAAAGCTTAAGTAATAAATAGTATAGGGAATAATTTAAATAAATTAAGTATTATTAATAATTTTTATCTTAAGGAATTAAGTATTATATTCTTCTATAGTTTTATCTAAGTTATCTTTTTTAAAAAGAATAGATTTTATTAGAATATATTTAGTAATAGTAGACTTTTTATTTAGATTAACTAATTAATACTTAATATTCTTAAGCTAGTATTTAAAATTATTTATCTTAGAAGAAGCTTTTTAATTTCTAATTTAAATAGACTTCCTTATAAATTTAGATATAGTTTTAATATACTTCTTTAGATATTTAATAGGATTATTAATATTATCCTCTTTATTCTTAATATTACTAATAGTAGGTTCGATCTCTTCTTATTCTTCTTTAGTAATTAAAAGATTACTAATTAGATTCTCTTTTTTATCTTTAGAAAGTAGAAATAAAGTAGGAACTTTCTTAAGATATCTTTTGAAGTATTTAATTCTAACTAGCTTCTTTATTAAAATAGTAGTCTTCTTTAAAATATTAACCTTAGTACTATTAGTCTTAAGTATTATAGAAATTTAAAGTAAAGGTGAAAGTATTAGATATTTTAGTAACTTAGGATACTTAGTAAAATATAATTAAGTAAATAACTTAAGTTGATATATTTTAATTTCGTATTATTATTTAAATATTAAATCTATTTTAATTAGATAAGTATTTTTAGTATTAATAATCTAGCTTTAGATCTTAAAAATTAAGTAGTTATAAATAAAATTAGTAAGGTTAATAAGAATATTAATATTTAAAAATATAAAAGAAAAATAGTAATTTTAGATTTAATTGAATAATATATAATTTAAAAGAAGTTTCTAAATAAAATAAGCTTTTTAAAAAAAATAAAGAAGAGTATTTTAAGTAGGGGAGGTATTATTAATAATAGAATAAGGATGAAAAATACTAATTATAATTTTAAAATATAATTTCTAAATATTTTTCAAATTAAAGTTAATAAGTATCTTTTTAAGCTTAGGGATAAATAAAGAAAAAACTAATATTAAATTACTTATTAAGATATTTAAGTTAAAATATATTAAGAAATTAATAGTAATATTAAATAGATCGTGATTAACTATTTAAATTTTAGTAGAATTAGATTATAATGAAAATATTAATAATAATTAAAAATGAGTATTATACTAGAAGTTAATATATAGAAGTTATTCTATTAATATATATTACTAATAAGTATAAGAAGGTAATTATTAAAAATTCTGATATACGAGGAGAAGAAAGAAACTAGTAGGTAAAAGAATAATAAAATAATTATTTATAGTATTTGAAAAATTAAATAAATAATAATTTTAAAAAGAACAAATTAGTTATTCTTATTAAAAATAAGATAAAAGATAGTTAAATATATAATAGATTAAAATAAGTTTGTTATAATAAAGGATTTCTTTTATTTAAATGTTTTAAAGTATATTTTAAAAATATTTATCTATTTTTATTTATAATAATATACTATTTAAAATATTTTATAAGATATAAGGTTATCTCTAGTAGTTCTACTGCTAGGGGGGTATATAAGAATAAGTATAATATAGAGTCTGCTAGTTAGTTATATAGGGATTATATAAAGTCTAACTATTCTATTTATATATATTCAAGTGCTTCATTCTAATTTGAATAGATTATACTTTTTAACAACCTACTTTCAGACTACATATTGTATTATTTATTTATTACAAATATATATTATATTATATATTATATATTATAAATATAAATATATTATAATTATTTGTAATATATTAGGAGTTCTACTTAATATATCTATTTATATTTATAATATAATAGTCTAAAGATATTTATATTCATATTATATTATGAATAAATATAATTATAATTGTAATATTTATAATATATTACATTTTTAGTAATATTTGAAAAGGTTAAATTTAACTATTTAGTAAGTAAATCTCTTTTACTTTATATATAGTATTAATCTTAATTTAAAAGATATAGTATTTGAGTTGCCCTGAATTATCTATATCAAAACTACTATATTATGATAATATTTTAAAACTAGAGTTTTACATCTCAATATAACTTCAATTCTTCTAACTATAACAGTTTTATAATTATTAGAATTTAATCTATTTATAGTAGTTATAATAATATCATTAATATTAATAGCTTTAATTGAATTTATTATATTACAAATAGTATAATTATATTACATATATTTGTATTTATAATATATTAGAACTTTGAATATTATAAATACAAATATATGTATTAGCTATTACATGTAATTTGCTACAAATACATGTATCTGTATTTGGATAAGTTGTATTTGCATTATTGTAATTATAAGCTATAATTAATTAAATATATAAAACTAGCCTAAAGCCTCTAAAATACTAGTTTTTAGCTGAAAGCTCTAAATCTAAGGAGGTTTTAAAAGTAGAATACTTTTAAGACTAATAATATTAAAGCTCTTTTATTAATTATCAATTAATCTAGTCGTTAGTAATCCCTCTAAAGTTGATCCTTAATCTAAGGTATCTATTATTTCTAATAATCTGATGAAATCTTTATATTTAACAATATTTAAAGCTTCAATAAAGCTATTAGTAGTTATATTAGTACTTTTGACAAAATATAGAGTGATTATACTACTATTATTAACCTCCTGAATAATTTATTTATACTAAACGTTAATATTTTAGATATATGTCTTATTTAGAAAGTTTATGGAATTTACTAGAATATTAATACTATTAGTAGAGAAGATTATAAGTATAGCAATCTATTAATCTAATAGCTATTTAATATGTTATTAAATCTACTTAAAAGTTATACTAGTAGGCGTAGGCTTAATAAGTTCCACTTCTATAGAATTTGAAGTAATAATTATCTATTCTTGAGATTTCTAAATAATAAGCGATTTAATAAAATAAACAGTATAGCTACTAGTAGATATATATGATAATCTATTATTGGTAAAAGTAATATCTATTATAATATAGAAACCTAGATTCATTATAAGATTTATTCTTCTAAATATAATACTATAACTAGTAGTATTAATAAGGTATGAAAAGAGGTACTTAATAATATATCAATAAGTAAGAGAAGGGCTAGTATTTACTTAATATAATTTACCTATAGTATAAGTAATATCTGATTAAATATTAGTAACTAATTAATTGAAGTAGTTAGTTTACTCTATATAGAATTAGTAAGATTAATTATTATATTTATCTTTTAACTATATAATTAGAAAGTCTTTATTAATAGAGAAAGAAGTTTGAATAGTATAAAGTTTATGATAATGAAAATAGTATAGAATAGAATTAATATATTTATATTGAAATAAGAAGATTTTCATAATACTATAGTAAATCCAAAATCCTTAAGATTAACTAGTAATACTAAGATCTTTAAAAAGGTATATAGTTTTAGATATTTTATAAACTGTCTTTATAATCTTAAGTATAGGGATAGCTATAGTATTACTATTAATATATGTAAAGGTACAGGTATGAAGACTCTTATTAATAAAAAGGTAAATCTCCCCCTTAATAAGGATAAAATTAATCTTTTTTATTCTAATTATAATAAGTTAAAATTACTAAAAGGGGCTCTTATAGAAGCTATATAAAGCTTTATAAAGTAATTATACTCTATTTATATTATTAGAGTAACCTATAAGTTAATAAATATAGACTTAAATATCTTAAGGTACTAGAGTAAAAAAAAGGCAGTATTAAGATTATATATTTTATATAAGAAATAGTAGAGTATAATAGTAGTAAAAAAGAGACGTATAGTAATAATAATTACTATAATAATATAAACCTCTTAAGATAATTAGTCACCCTTCTTAGAATTATTATAAATAATTTATTAAGTTTTAAATCTCCTAATATTATTTAAAATATGTAATGAAATGGATATAGCCATATAGGCCACGAAACTAGGCTATAGGCTACGCCCCAAAAGCGACATTTCAAAGGCTTAAATACCCCGTATATTCCGCATTTCAGTAGTAATAATACAAGCTATTTTGCTTTCTCCCATACCCTCTATATAGTACCTAGAAGCCCCTTTAGGTAGCCTTCCTAGATTTCTTATAGTTATAAGCCTAGCTTCTAAGTATTATATAGAGGGTATATAAGGAAGCAAAATAGCTTGTAGTATTACTATTGAAATGCGGAATATACAGGGTATTGAAGCTTTTGAAACATTACTTTTAAAGTATAGCCTATAGCCTAGTTTTATAGCCTATATAGCTATATCTGTTTTATTATATAACCTCCTAGGTATTAGACTATATTAATAGCTAGAGGAAGTTATTCCTAGTAGTTTTCTAAATATAAAATCGTTTGAATATATTAAATATATTTGAATAACTATTTTGAGGTAAGGGTAATAGGGCTCTTAAGCTATAAAGTAAAACTAATAGGGCTCTCTAGCTTTTAAATAGGGCTTTTAAGCCTTCTAAGGCTATAGCCTGTTATCTATATAGAAATAAATAATTCTAAATAGCTTCTACTATCTAAAAGTAGCTACACCCGCCCTTTTTAAGCTTCAAAAGAATAAGGGGATTCTAAATGTAGGTTTAGAAGTATTTCTAGCGCTCTATAAAGTACTACTACCTTCTTATTTTACTTTAGAGATATATAGCTACTTAAGATTAATATATAAGCTTAGGAATATACTTATTAAGAGTATACTATATAGAGTATAGCTACTAAGCTGAATGAGATTATAAGATTTACCCTCTTTAAAGCGCTTCCTACTTACTATAACTTTTATATCTTATATACTTTATCTTACTAGTAATATAGAAGTATTACTTTAGGCGTTATTTAATCCTAATAGGAACTAAAACCTAGTAGCTAAAACCTAGCTATTAGGCAACCTATATCTTCTTCTAATATATAAAACCTATTTTTATAATAGCTTAGAAGGTATATTTAGTAGGAATAATATGCTTAAGAGGTAGAGCTTATACTAGTTAAATCTTAAGTATTAGTATCATGTATTAAATTGAGAGAAATGCATTTTAGGTATGTATTTTGTGGAATTATATTAATATATTCCTATTAGGTATCTAGTACTTCTATAGCCTCCTAAGCGATTTTAGATTTAATAATAATAATATAATTAATTTGATAATTAAGAGTTTTATATATCATATAAAAAGAACTATTTGAATTAGAAACCTCCTAAGGTTTTGAAGAGAAATATCTATTTCTTCTAGAAAGATTATTTTAAATAACTTGAAGGATTAAATCTTCTAAATTAATTAAATTAAATCTTTATACTAATTTTATAACTTCTAGGGATTTAGAAACTTTTTATCTTATAATAAAACTCCCTTAGGAAGATCTAGTAAAAAGTATAAGAAGCTTATTATTAGATTAAAGATTCCTAAGATTTCTAACTATTTAATATGAACTTAATAATTATTATAAGTTTTATCTTAATCTTAAATTATAACTCCTAAGGTTAAAGAAGATATTAGGATTGATCTTATTAAGAGAGATATTACTTCATAAATTATAATTTTCGAATATCTTTTAACTATTAATATAGTTTTTTATAAGAAACAATAAACTAAATATACTTTGTAGATAGAAATATATTATAAGAGAGTAAAAAAGATATATATACTATAAGAATATATTAAATATATAATCTCTTTAGATTTCTTAAAGTATTCTTATAATATAATAAGAAGTTTTAATGTCTAGCTATTTAAACTTAAGAATTATATAAACTATAGTAAGATAGAGAAGAAAGTAAAAGTAATTATAGAATACTAAATAATACTTATAAAGCTTATTAGGAAGAAGCTAAGTTTTAAGAGTAATATAGAAGCTTAAGTTTCTTAATAGGAGAAAGTTATTTATAAGTATTTTAATATTAGGATTCTAAATACTTATAAGCTTACTATTTAATTAATAGAATATATTATAGTTCTTATAAGTATTTAGATTAAATTCTAATTTGTTTTATATTAAGTTTTAGTTTTTTAAAAAGCTTAAGATAATGATTTAATAATTACTAAAACTATTAGTTAGATTTACTTCTTTTTTTTAAATTAGAAGATTATTTTAGTAAAAATTAGATTAATAAGAAGGATATTTAATTTTATAGATATTAAGATTAATAATAGAGAAGTAGTAGAAAGATCTCCCCTTTTTATAAGAAGTTAAAATTAAAGTAGAATCTAGAGGGGGAGAAGTATTTTTAATTAATATAATACTAGTAAGTATTATAAGTAAGATTTAGATAATAATAAGGGATATAAGTTGAATAGAAATATTAGTTATAAGGTTTATTAGATAAAATACTGCTTCTTTAAATATCTTTATATTAATAAAGAGATCTAATATTATACCTAGAAGTCTAACTAAGGAATCTAAGATATTTTAAATAGAAGGATAAAATTTAATAAAGATTTTATAAGGTATATAAAGAAGATTATAGACTTAATTTTAACTTCTTAACTATATAGATAGTTTTACAGTATAATAAATATAATTCTAATAGCTTTAGATAAACTTTATATTCTTATAAGTTTTATAATTCTAGACTTAGGATTAATAATGAAAGTTTTAATAATATAAAATAGTTTTAAATTCTTATAAAGTCTTCTATAGGTAATTATTTTTAAACTAGAGGTTAGAAGATTTCTATTAAAAAATATAATATGGTAGTAATTACTATTTGAGGTTTTTATAAGCTTATAAAGTTGTGGCTTTATAATATAGTATTTTATTTTAACTTTATGAATAATTTAGTTTTATTTAAAAGGTTTTATAAAAGACATCTATAGTAAGATTAAAACCTAGGAAATAACTATATATAGAGAATAGATAGGATTTACTTCTATTCTTTTAAAGTTATAAATAGATAATATATATTTAAATATAACTTTCTAGAAGAAGTTACTTTCAGAATATTTATAGTCATAAGGCTTCTATTTCAAAATATACTTCTAGAGTTCTATTAGTAATATAAATATATTACTTCTATATAAAGGTATTTTATAGCTAAGTTTTAAGAATTTTAGTATATAAGGTGGAGGTATTTAGACTTTAAGGTAATTAACTTTTTATTAATATTTATTAGGAGAATAAAATTAAAGTCTTAATCTTATATAGTTTTAACTATAGATTATAATATATATATGAGAAGGAAGATATATAGAGTAATATATAGAGTTTTAAAAGAAGTAGTATAATATACTAACCTAGAGGAAAGGATTACTATTAACTTTTATAATTTCAATAAAAGCTATAAGGGCTATATATTAGTAGTAATCTTTATAGATTAAATAACTAGTTTAATATAGGATTTCCATTTTTTATTAAGAAGAATAGAAGAAGTCTTAGGAGTAATTAGAAAGTTCTTTAACTTTTTTAAGATAATATATAAGATTATAATTAAAAAGATTGAAATAGATAATAAGATCTAGAAGTATAGAATAGTTTAAATAGAGATTTATAAGAAGAATATTAAGTTTGCATTTTCTATATTACATATTTGAATATAAAATAGAAGAATAGAGAGAGTAGTAGTAGTAATCAAAAGATATATAAGGTTTATAGCTATTAGGATATCTCTATTTTATAATTTATAATTTAAATTTTTTTAAAGTAGTTATATATACATATAACTATATTCCCTTAGCCTTATAAGATTAGAAACTACTATATAAATAGTTTTATTAATACTTCTAGAAAGATAAGAATACTTATATATTAATTCTAGACTTTTTGTATTTTAAAATATATAGATATTATATTTATATAATAATTTATAAAACTTAGTTAAAATAGAACTAATACTAAAAACTCATATTAAGAATCCTACTAGGATCTCTAATAAACTATATTTTAAGTCACTCTTCTAAAATCTAGAACTCTTTCTAAAAAGAGGTTTTCACAACTTGAAATATCATATTTAATAAGAAGGAGTTTTTTAATAATAACTTTAGAGACTTTATATATACAAAATTATAGATAAATTTTAAAGAGATTTAAAGGAGGATTACTAAGTTTATAGAGTAAATAGAAAATATACTTATAAATTAAGATACTAATAAAGAAATAAATAGAATAACGAAATAATTTTTAATTAAATTAAGTATTAAGTAAGTAAGTATTTAAAATTCTAAAGAGAAATTAATATATTCTGAAATACAATTTAAGCTCTAATTTATTCTTCTTTTTTCTAGAATTTATAAGTTTTATGGTAATGTTTAAAGAAGTATTAAAAAAGGAATATGAGCAGGGGGGGTAGCTATAGATCTTATTTATAATAAGATTTACTTTATAAATAGTATTTAAAATAGTTCCCTTAATAAAATATAGAATATATAGAAATCTAAGAGTTTATATAGAACTAGTTACTTCTTTAAATAGATATTTAAAACCTAGCTAGCTTAAGAGTCTTATTAAAATAGATAACTTAAAGTAAGTAGTAGTAGGGCTATTAGTATATAAAGTAAGTAAAAGGAGATATAAGTAATATCTTAATTATTTAATTAGTTACTTACTATTTTTAAGTAGTTTGAAAAGTTTGAAATAAGGCTAAGAAAAACCTTATATACCTTTAGGAACATTTTAGCTATTATAATATAACATAGAATCTTTAAGTTTTAAAAATATATATTAATCAGAATTACTTTTCTTCTTAATATTTTATTAATAATGTTTAAGTTAAAAAGAATATCTAAATTATATAAAGAAGGAAAATATAGGTTCTTAAGATATTTACCTATTAGCTTAAGAGTTTTAAGAAGCTAAGGAAATATACTTAAGAAGTTATTAGATTTTATAATTATCAATTGAAATTAATAAGCTAATTATAAGAAGTTAAATAATCTTTAAATACTACTAAGTTTATATTTATAAACTTAATAAGTATAAATAGTTATTAAAGTTGAAAACCTACCTAGTTATAAGAAGAAACTAATAACCTAAGGATAAATACAATACTTATATAGTAAAGCCTTTTGTTTTACCTAGAGAATATTTAGCACCTAGCTAGGACTTATACTCTAACCTACCCTATACTAACCGCTATAGCTATAATTACTTTAGATCTTCAAATATTACGTAATAATATTATATTAATAGCATATAATATAATATCTCTAACTTTAGATCATCTTACTTAATAATACTATCTTAAGCCTTTCCAACTATTAGTTAATAACTACTATAGATTTCAATATATATACTTTTTCAGATACTTAATAAGTTACTTCTAATATATATTTAAAGTATTTAGAATTATTACTAAATATCCTACTTTTAAATACTAGATTCTCTTTTATTCTTTTAATCTTATACTTCTTAGCTATACTAATAGCTTTATCTACTAGTAATACTTTAAAGTTAAACTTAGTTATAACTATCTTAAGAAGGCTAGAAAGAGTAGTAAAGTCGCTTTTATATAATACTAACTTATTTAGACTCTTATAAAGGTAGCTATAGTCCTTATAATTATTAATAGTTTTATTAAAATCAATATTTATATTAAGATTATAAAGGTTAAATATAATAATAAGTAGTAACTAGGAGTAGTCCGTATTCTTATTATTATTATCATTGTTATTAGTAGTAATATTATTATAGGATAAAGAGAAAACTAGTCTGTAGCAGTCTATTACTCTCTTTTATCTATAAGGTTAGTATTATCAAAATATATTAGTAGTATTATTACTAGCCGGTGTGAGTTAATATTATAAGTACTACTATAGTAAGTTTAATACTTCAAAACCACTATTATAGAGATTATTATACAGCTTATACTAATTTCTAAGTTAGAGTTAGGTTTAAACTAAATATTATACTACGAGGTCCTTTTTACTATATTTACCTATAGAGATATATATAAACTATAGTATATTACTAGGTTTTGTTTTATTATAGAGATTTAATACTAAGCGTTATATAAAGCTACCTACTAAATAGGAGGCTAAATATATAATACACCATACTTATATAGTAATATTTATTGGAATATTATTTAGGGTATTGATAACAACTACTATATATTTTAACGTTAAGCTTTTATAGTATAATATAGTAAATACTCTTATTTATATTAAGATTAATAAAGAGATCTATATATAAATACTTTTAGGATATAAGATATTAAGTAGAGTTCTAAAGTTCCTAAAAGTATTCTATAGCTTTTAATAATCTTTTATATTATAATAGTAATATCTTAAGAAGAATTTTAAAGATCTATAGTTTTCTTGTATTTCTAGAGAAGATTATTATTAGTATAAAGACTCAGTTTCTTTTTTTTATATTAATAATTATATCTTGGCCTATCTAAAAATATATAAAAGTTTTATAAGAAAAGTTATATAGGATTTCTAGTTATAATATTATCTTAAGAGAGGGGAGGACTTATAGTAGCTTTTTAATATTAAAGTCTTATATAATTAAGAGGTTTGAAAGTTTTAGCTCTTATAAGCTATATATATAGAAAAGACTTATAAATTCCTATTAGAGGGATATTAACTTAAAGTAAGAAATAAATCTCCTATAGTATACTTAGAGTTTTTCTTATATAAGGGAGAGGTCTTATATTATAAAATAAATTTCTACTAGAGGAAAATAGGTATAATACTATATATAGTAGTTATAATAAGGTTTGATATAATATTTATAATTAGTTAGTTAGCCTACTTTAATTGAAATTCTAGTTTTTAATATTAAGAAGTAGTAAACTAAGTACTTAACTATATCTATAAGGCTTAATACTTATATTTTAAGTATAGTATAAAGCTTAGAAGTTTAAAAATTATCTTAAAAGAGTTTTTAGATATAGGTTTTAGAGATAATATATAGGATTAAAAGAATTCTTAAAGTTTTATAATAAAACTATTTAGAAGAAGTATTACTTAGAAAGCTATAAAGTAATCTATAGTTATAATATTAATTATAGAAACTAAGTTGTTCTTTCTTTCTTTAGTAGTAAAAGAAGTACTATTTATAAGTTAGCTACTAGTTTCTCTATAACTCTAGTTATTAATAGGGAATTTAAAAGAAATAAGATTCCTTATGAATAAGAGCTGATTAGTAATAATTAAGATTTAGTATAATAATTTCTCGATAGTAAATCTAATCTCTAAGGAATTTATAAAGCTTTAAATTTATTTAAAATATATAGATATTTATAACTATTAGTTTTACTAAGAGACTTCTAAAAGAACACTATTAGTTATTTATATTTTTTTAGTATAACTAGTAAAAGATAGTTTAATTAAAATTCTACTAATATAACTATTTAAGAAGTTTTAAAAATAATTAGGCTTAAGTTGTAAATAAGACTTTTTTGAAAGAAATTATATAAGTAACTTTAAGAAAGATAAGGAAGTATAGTTAAAGTTTTTTCAAATAGAGTTAGTATAAAATATAGATAAGTAATAAATTATATAAGATTACTATTAAGCCTAAAAGTATAAAAAAGTAAAGTATTCCTTAATTTTAAGTTAAGGTTTATAAGTAAAAGGATATCTCAAAGCGTGAAACTTATAAATTATAACTAATCCTCTAAGGTTAAAACTTAAAATAATAAATTAAATTACTATATTACTATCTTAAAGGACTACTATAATAAGTAATTTATTTTTAAGTATTAAGAAATAACTTAAAGAAAGTATTAGGAGTATAGCTATTTAAGTAGAATAAGAAGTAAATATTAAGAAAGTAATATAAATTAGTAATTAAGCTTTTACTTAGAAGGAGAAAACTAATACTATTAGTATTATTTATAAAGAAGTTACCTAAAGAAGCTATAGTAATAATAAGAACTATAGGAATTACAAGAACTATAGATGGAATATAGGGAATAAGTATAAGAATAAAATAATTCTTAGTATAATTAGTATAAGTAGTAGTAATAGTATTATGAAATTCCTAGTACTTAGTAGAAACTATCTAGAAATATATAAATTAGGAAACCAATTAGAAAGTTATATAAGAGATATTTACTATAAGTTTAATATTTTTATCATCTTAAGTAGTAAGGAATTTAGTATAGAAATAAATAGTTTTTTCTATATTAGAATTATAAATACTACTAGTTAGATAATACTTATAGTAATAATAGGGACTTTAGTAATAGATCCTAAAAGTACTATAATTCTCAATAAAAAGAGATAAATAATTAAAGTAGGGATTATAAGGCTTTTTTTATCTTCTTTACTTATATATTTATACTTATAATTAGATAAAGTTAGAATTACCTTAATAGTTTGAAATATAGGAAACCTAGTACTTTTAATTATAAGAAAGCTTTTAGTAATAATAGGTTTCTTCTACTTCTTAAGAATAAGAATAGATAATTTAAAAGTAAGTATAAAATACTTTATCATTCTCTTAGAATAATAAAAAGTCTCCTCTTTAAAGTCTTTATTATTAATTATAAATTTAGTATTTTAATTAGTAGTCTTACTATTAATTATTATATAGTTAACTATTATATTAATAGTAGATAAAGTAAAACTTTTAATTATCTTTTATAGAAACTTAGAATTATTAGAAGATATACTAGAGGTAGTAAAAGCTTCTTTAAAAAAGCTTTTAGGAGTAGGAGAAGATATCTTAAGATTTCTATATAAATAAGTAATATAATAGTAAAAGGAATTCGTTTTAAAGACTTATATATTATTTAATAAAACTTTATAGCTGAGGAGAGGAGAAGTAAGGCGTATAGCTATATAATAAAACTAATAATTTATATTAAAGTTTAAGAATTCTTAGCTAATAAGATAATAAGTATTTAAAATAAGATTAATACTATTTAACTAATTATAATACTCTTTAATATAACTACTAATTATTATTTGAAAACTTAAAAAAAGGTTTAAAAGTTATATAACTTTCTTAAAAGATTTATAGATAAAAAGATCTATTTTTAAATCTATTTGTAGAATTTATATAAATAGGGAGAAGTTCTAAAGACTTCTTCCTAAGGGGGTATATTAAATTGAGAGGGATATACTTTAGGTATATACTTGATGGAATTTTGTTAATATATTCCCATTAGATATCTAGTACTTCTATAGCCTCCTAAGCGATTTTAGATTTAATAATAATAATACGATTAATTCGATATTATCTCTACAGGCTTCGCCTTAATTAACCTACTTAAAATAAAGCTTTATATAGTACGTATAGTTATATTTAATTATATATAATATATCCTAGATTTTACCTTTTAATTATATATCACAATTAGGAATCTTCTAATACGAAAACGCTACTAGGTTAAATATATATATTATAATAATTTAATATATTTTAAATATTAAGATATTTATTAAAAATACCCTTCTTTTAGTCTGAAAGAGAACTGATTAATAGCTTATTTAATAGAATACTTTTTAGATAGAAGCTAAAGCTTATAATTTATAGAACTTTCATTTGAAAATAATTATATAATAAAACTTCTGTTTAAAGTTTCCTGAAAAGCTACTTTTAAATAACTTTCTAAAAACTAAGGAATACTAATAAAGTATTAAAATACTTAAATGAAGTATTTTTAAAAGTTCTATTTTTATAGGACTAAACTATAAAGAGGATTAATAACTCCTTATAGATATCACTGAAGAAGTTTATATAAGAAAAATCATAGATTTTATAGAGAAAGATCTAAAAGCTTATATAACTTTCTATAGTTTCTATACTTTAAAAACTTAAAAATATTAATATAAGTAGTTAAACTAAACTGATATAACAACTTGGATCTTTAAATATATAAGTAAGATACTCTAGTATTAATACTATTATATAGAAAAACATATAGTAATATAAACTACTAACTTCTATAATTATTTTAATATTATAAATAACTTATACTTCTAAAATACTAGTTTAATATATTATAAGATATTTGAATCTCTTAGATTTAAATATCTAACTATAAAAATAGTAATTAAAATATAGTTTTATAAGTAGTAAGATACTATATATAAAACTTAAGTAATTAACTATACTCCTTCTATTATTAAAATATTTTAAATTTATAACTTTATAATTCCATTGGTTTTCTTACTAATCGAATCCTATATATAAAGCTATATATTTATAATTTAAAACCATTTAGATTTTATACTTCTAAATAAAATTATTTCAACTATTATAAAAGTAATCTAATATCTCCCTAAAACCTTCTTATATAGTAAGATTAATTATAATACTTTTAATATTATAATAGAACTTCTGACTATCATTTTAAACTTTTTAAATAATAAGAAATATTTTTAGAACTTAGATAAACCCCTATATCTTCTAAAACATAAACTAAGTTATATTTCAATATACTATTACTATATATATTTTTAGTTAGTTTATAAAAGCCAGGTATTAAATAGTCTAATTGAAAAGAGATTTAGATAATTACTAACTCCAGATTTAGACTTTTTAAAGAAGATTTAAACCCTTAGATAATAGTAACTATATAACTAGTTTTCTAGCTAAAGTAGCTATAATATTATATAATAAATATATTATAAAGAAGAACTTTAGTAATACTTTCTCTAAGACTTATTTATCTTTAATTTAAGTATTTTAATTTATATCTTCTTAAAATATAAAACGTTTTAGAATTTTTTAAGACGTTTCTATAAGAAATTATATTTAGTATAATATAAAACTTACATTTATTGAAAATTATAGAAATACTGAGATCTTTATTATAATTAGGAAAAGTAAAGAAGTTAAATTATATCTATATAATATTACTTTTTATATTACTTTAATTATAAACCTTAGTTCGTTTTAGTAATTATAAAAATAAAACTACTAATAGGATATTTAACTAAACTATTTATCTTAATTATAGGAAAATAATCATTCTAAGATTACTACTATTAATAGTTAATATAACTAATAAATCTTCACATACTATATATTTTATGAGAAATTAACTATTTTAATAGTATAATTAGTATAATATAAACTTTCTCCTAGATATCGCTACTACTAGTAGTATACTATAAATACTATTTAAAAACCTTTAAAAGGTTATAAATAACTTTAGTATTAGTAGTTAGAATATCTTAATAGAAAGCTTTTTAATTACTTCGTTTCTACTATATAAAGTATTTATATTATTAATAGTTATTTAAAGTATAATAAGTACTAACTTACTTAGGGGATACATAAAGCTTATAATATGAGTAAGGTAACATATAAGATTTATTATATAGAATATGAGAATACTTTATATATTACTCCTAGGGAATATATTACTTTTAACTCCTACTTTTATTATTCAGGTTATAATAACTATACTTTATCTCTAATATTTATAAATAGAATTACTAATTACTCCTAAGACTTCTATCTTATAAATTATATTAAAATAATTATTATAAACATATTAAAGAACTGTATTATACTCTTTTAATATTAATATAATATTAATATTAAAGTCTTTAAGTATAATAATAAGGTTTCTAAGTATAAGAATCTTAAATATAATCTAAACACTTGAAATATATACCTTAAGGTATCTACTTTATATATCTAAAGTTAAAATAGAAATACTAAGTATATTAGAAAAAGTATTAAATTATATATAAGAACTATAAAATATAAAAGTAAACTACCCTATAGGTTCTAACCTGAAAACTTATAAATAGTAATATTTCTTTATAACAAAATATTAATATACCTTTTAAATGAGTAGATATTATACTAGAAGTTTGATAAAATTACTTAAAAGGATAATACTATAAAGTTAGACCTAGCTTACTTCTATACTTATAACTATAAATACTTTATTTTTACTATATATATAAAACTTAAGTATAAATATATAATATATATTAAGAAATATATTTTTATTAGCTTTTTAGTTAGCTATATTTTAACTAATTAATATTAAGTAGAAAGCCTAATTCGAAATAAGGTTATAAAACTTATAATATCTCTTTTAATAAAACCTTTTTTTAAAGAAAAGATTTAATTTCTTTATAAAATGATTTGAAATAGTTTAATTCTAATAGAGTTTCTTACTAATTATAAAAATAAATAACTATAGTAGAATTACTTAAAGTTAGTTTAACTACTTAGGTAAACCTTAATAAAAGGTTTAATAAAATAATTTATATTAAATAAGAAGTAGCTATAATAATTTGAAATCTTATATCTATATAATAGCTACTTTAAAACTTTATAAAGTATAATTTAAAACTATAAATTTATATTAATAATACTTCTAGAATTACTTACTACATTCTTTTATAATCTTGTTTATATAAATAAAACTATAAAGAAGTAAAAGTCTTAGATACTTCTAGAAAGAGTTAAATATAAAGGATAAATAAAGTATTATATTAGAATAATTAGGATATCTTTATTTAAAACAACTTCTTTAGCTACTACTTTTGAATTATTTTAAAATATTCTAAAATACTTCTCCTTATAATTATAAAGTAATATAAATAGTTAACTAGAAGGAGCCTTAAAAGTTTAATATTTTTAAAAAATTTAAAATATAAATATTATAACTTTTAATAATAAATTTTAACTATAAAGTAAATTAGATATTAGAGAATATTAAAACTATAAGAAAATAGAAACTCTTATTCTAGAAGTCTTATAATAAAAACTATTATTATTATTTATATCTTACTTAATAGTACTTATTTATCTATATATTAAAACTATAATAATAGCTAAATAGGTTTATCTTAAGAATTATATTAACTTATATATTTAGAATAAAATTAATAAGATTCTTATAAAAATTCTCAAAATTTTAAAATACTATTAAGCTTATACTTATAAGCTTAATAAATATAAATACTTTTTAAAAATTAAAACTTAACTAATTATCTATAGATATTAATAGCTAAACGATAACTATAAGATTTATATAATTACTCTAATAGATATATTATTTTAAATCTTTATAATAATTACTAATTATCTTAATCTCAAATTATTTTAATATGATATAATTAATACTTATATATATATAATATTTAATAAGGTTATTTATATAGAAATACTACTAGGTTACTTAATACTAAGTAAAATCTATTATGTTAATAAAATATTATATAACTTTTAGAAATCTCCTTTCTTATAATAATACTACTTAAAAGTAAGTTTTAAATACTTTAACTTTAAGCTTACTATAAGAAAACTATATTACTAATTTAAAAAGTATATTATCTTTTTCTTCTATATTAATAACAATATATTCTTATTCCCCTTAGAAAATATATTTAAAATACTTATAATATTAATAGATTTTTAAAAGAAGTATTACTTTAAAGGAAATAAAAACTTATAATAGTTTCTTAATATGAAGGTTATTTAAAATTAAATAATAAAATCATTATAGCTCTTATAAGTAATATATATATCAGAAAGCTCCTTAAATATCCTATAAAATATATATAATATATTAAATACTTTAAAGCCCCTCTAAAAACTAAAGAACTCCTATTATAGTATAATTAAGCTTACTATATAGAGATTAAATATTATTAGTAAGATATTAGTTTTATTAATTATACTATAGTTATAATAAGATTAGATATTATTCATATAATAAGCTAATTATTATATTTTAACTACACCTCTTTAAATAACTACTATATAGAAATTAGATAAATAATATAATATTTCAGGAGGATAAAAAACTTCTATTTTAAATTTAACTATATAGTTAGAGATCTATTTAATAAGCTTATAATTGCTCTAGATATTAATTCTATGAATAATAGTAATAATTAAAATAACTTTCAAATATATACTATATATTTGTTTAGAAGCCTAATTATATAATAAGCTAATAAATGAGATATTATTACTATTTTAAGAACTAAATTAGAGCTTTTAGTATTATCCTAAGCTATTTAAAAAGCTATTTTTACTAGCTACCTTATTACTATACTTTAAATAGACCTTATAGTAAATATATTTAATAGAACTAAAGTATATAAACCTTACCCTACTATCTAAATCTAATATAATAACTAGTAAATAATATACTCTATAATAGCTAAAATAGTATAACTATATATAAAGTTGTAATATATAAATATCTTAAATTATAAGTTATAATAAGAAGTTATATAGAAGTATTTTAAGATTAAATATATACTTTTAGGAAACCTTATAATTAATAGTTTTATAGAACTTCTCTAAAGTTACTAATTTAAAACTTTTATTATTAAGATTAATATAATAGACTAATTAAACTATTTAAAATTATAATAAGAAGAAGAGTTACAAGAAAAACTTCTAGTATTTAAAGATTTTAATAAAGTTTTTTATAATTAGTTAGGATTTATAAACCTTAAATTATAGTAGTAATAAGGTTAGATAAAAAGCTTAGGGGTATTAAAAGTACTTTCTAACTAATAAGAAATATCTAAATAGTTTATAAATAGTACTATTCTTCTTACTATAAAAGTAGAAGTTTAATAAGAATAATAGAATAATAAAAGGAATTTTAAATAAAATATAAATAGAAGGTTTAATTAGTTCTATTTAAGAAAACTAGCTTATAAGTAGGGTTTTTAAAACTAGGGGGATATATTAAGAATAATATATTTAAGAGGTAGAGTTTATACTAGTTAAATTTTAAGTATTAGTACTATTTCTATAGGCTTCGCCTTATTTAATCTACTTAAAATAGAGTTTTATATAGTATATATAGCTATATTTAGTTATATATAATATATACTAGATTTTGCCTTCTAATTATATATAATAGTATTTCAAGTAGCAACTAGTTGTTGAAATATACTACTTATTAAAACTGTCACAAAGGGTTAGACCCTTAACTCTTATTATATGTAATTAGGGGGCAAAATCTGGTGTGTATTATATATAACTAAACGTAGCTATATACGCCGCGTGAGGCTCTATTTTAAGTAGTTTAAGTAGGGCGAGGCCTATAGAGATAGTACTAGTACTTAAGGTTTAGCTAGTATAAACTCTACCTCTTGAGTGCGTTATTCTTAATATACCTTTCTAGCCTTAAAAGTTCTACCTATAGGCTAGCTTTTTTAAATAATACTAATTAAACTTTCTATTTATATCTTATAAGGGGCTTTTTTATTATTTTATTATTCTTATTAAACTTCTACCCTTATAGTAAGAAGAATAGTACTATTTATAGGTTATTTAGGTATTTCTTATTAATTAGAAGGTACCTCTAGTATTTCTAAGTTTTTTATTTAATTTTATTATTATTATAGTTTAAGATCTATAGATCCTAACTAATTATTATAGATTTTGTTAAAATCTTTAAATACTGGGGGTTTTTCTTAAAGTTTTTTTTCTTATTATAATTTTAAGTAGTTTAATTAGTCTATTATATTAATCTAAGTAATAAAAGTATTAAACTAGTAGTTCTAGAGAAGCTTTATAAAGTTATTAGTTATAAGGTTTCCTAAAGGTATATATTTAATTTTAAAGTATTTCTATATAGCTTCTTATTATAGCTAGTAGTTATAGATATCTATATACTATAGCTTTATATATAGTTATATTATTTTAATAGTTATAAAATATATAATTTACTAGTTATTATATTCGATTTAAATAGTAGGGTGAGGTTTATATATCTTACTTCTACTAAATATATTTATTATAAGGTTTATTTAGAATATAGTAATAAGGTAGCTAGTAAAAATAGCTTCTTAAGTAACTTAGGATAATACTAAAAGTTTTATTTTAGTTATTAAAATAGTAATAATATTTTATTTATTAGCTTACTATATAATTAGGTTTCTAAAGAGATATATAGTATATATTTAAGAATTCTTTTAATTGGCGCTATTATTTATAAAATTAGTATTTATAATAACTATAAGGCTATTAAATAGATTTCTAGTTTTATAGCTAAACTTAAAGTAGAAGTTTTTTATCTTATTAAAGTATTATATTATTTATTTAGCTTTTATATAGTAGTTATTTAAGGGGTTTTAGTTGAAGTGTAATAATTAGCTTGCTATATAGGTAATATTTAGTCTTATTATAACTATAGTATAATTAATAAAGTTGATGTCTTATTAGTAGTATTTAATTTCTATGTGGGAAACTTGATTGTATTATAATAGGAGCTCTTCAGTTTTTAGAGGGGTTTTAAAATATTTAATATACTATATATACTTTATAAGGTACTTAAGGAGCTTTTTGATATATACTACTTATAAAAGCTATAGCTATTATACTACTTAATTTTAAATAACCTTAATACTAAGAAATTATTATAAATTTTTATTTCCCTTAAGGTAATACTTCTTTTAAAAGTCTACTAATAATATAAGTATTTTAGATATATCTTCTAAGAAGAATAAGAGTATATAATTATTAATATAGAAGAAGAAAATAATATACCTCTTAAGCTAGTAATATAGCTTTCTTATAATAAGTTTAAAACTAAAGTACTTAAAGTTAGTTTTTAAATAATATTACTATAAGAGGGGAAACTTCTATAAGCTATATAGTATTTTATTAAAATAGTAGATCTTACTTCGTATTTAGTAATTTAGTAGTATTTCTATATAAATAACTTTATTAAGTATTATAAATATAAAAGTATTAATTATATTATATTAGAATAACTTAAGATTAAAATAATTAGTAATTATTATAAAAATTTAAAATAATATACTTATTAGAGTAGCTATATAGGTCTTATAGTTATCTTATAGTTATTAATTTCTATAGATAATTAGTTAAGTTTTAATTTTTAAGAGGTACCTATACTTATTAAGCTTATAGGTATAAATTTAGTAGTATTTTAAAATTTTTAAACTTCTTATAAAAGCTTTATTAATCTTATTTTAGGAATACGATTTAATATAACTCTTAAGATAAACCTATTTAGCTACTATTATAATTTTAGTATATAAATAAATAAATACTACTAAATAGATATAAATAATAATAATAATTTCTACTATAAGACTTTTAGAATAAGAATTTCTACTCCTTTATATTTTAAGTATTTTCTAATATTTAATTTGCTTTATAGTTCAAGTTTATTATTAGAAGTTATAATATTTATATTTTAAAATCCTTAAAAAAGTTAAACCCTTAGGACTCCTTCTAATTAACTACTTATATTATTTTATAGCTATAAATAGGAGTATTTTAGAATATTTTAAAATAACTAAAAGGTACTAGTTAAAAAAGTAGCTTTAAATAAAGATCTCCTAGTAATTCTAGTATAATACCTTATTTATCTTTTATATTTAATTCTTTCTAAAGATATTTAAGCTTTTTACTTTTTTATAGTTTTATCTATATAAATAAGATTATAGAAGAATACGGTAAGTAATTCTAGAAGAATTATTAATACGAATTTTATAGTTTTAAATAGTACTTTATAAAGCTTTAGGGTAGTTATTATATAGATATAAGACTTTAAATTACTATAGCTACTTCTTATTTTAGTATAAATTATTTTATTAGGTTTTTTACTAAAGCTTAAGTAAGTAGTTAAACTAATTTTAAGTAACTCTACCATAGTTATTTATTCTTATAACTAATAAGTAACTTTATTAGAACTAAA
Organism: Colletotrichum orbiculare MAFF 240422; assembly: GCA_000350065.2. Taxonomy (NCBI): domain Eukaryota; kingdom Fungi; phylum Ascomycota; class Sordariomycetes; order Glomerellales; family Glomerellaceae; genus Colletotrichum; species Colletotrichum orbiculare. Next base: position 1,630,062 of record AMCV02000010.1, read on the forward strand.
TTATTTAAAATTATCTTATAGAAAGGCTAAATTCTTATTAAAAAAGAAGGTTTTATTAAAAGAGATATTATAAATTATTATAACCTTATTTTAAACTAGGTTCTATACTTAATATTAATTAGTTAAAATATAGCTAATTAAAAAGCTAATAAAAGTATACTTCTTAAGGTATACTAAATAGTTATATTTAAGTTTTATATTTATAGTAAGAATAAAGTATTTATAGCTATAAGTATAGAAATAAGCTAAGTCTAGCCTTATAGTATTATCTTTTTAAGTAGTTTTATAAAACCTCTAGTATAATATTTACTAGTTTAAAAGGTATATTAGTATTTAGTTATAAAGAAATACTACTATTTATAAGGTTTTAAACTAGAATTTGTAAAGTAGTTTACTCTTATACTTTATAGCTTTTATATATACCTTAATAACTACTCTAATATACTTAGTATTTCTATTTTAGCTTTAAATATAAGGAGTGGATAGTTTGAAGTATATATTTCGAGAGGTTAGATTATATTTTAGATTCTTATACTTAGGGATTTTATTATTATACTTAAAGATTTTAATATTAATATTATATTAGTATTTAAGGAGTATAATAAAGTTTTTAAATACTTCTATAATAATAACTTTAATATAATTAATAAGATAAAAATCCTAGGAGTAATTAGTAGTTCTATCTATAAATATTAGAGCTGAAGTATAGCTGCTATAGTTCTAGTAATAGGGGTAGAAGTTAAAAGTAATATATTCTCTAGAAGTAGTATATAAAGTATTTTTATATTCTATATAGTAGATTTTCTATTTTATTTTACTAATATTGTAAGTTTTATATACTACTTAAGTAGGTTAGTACTTATTATACTTTAAATAACTATTAGTAATATAAATATTCTATATAGCTAAGATGAAGTAGTTAAGAAACTTTCTACTAAGATACCCTAGCTGTTAGTACTAAAGTTATTTATTATTTTTCAGGAGTCTTTAAATAATATTTATAGTATACTACTAGTAGTAGTAATATCTAGGAGAAAGCTTATATTATACTAATTATACTACTAGTATAGTTAATCTCTTATAAGATATATAGTATTTAAAAACTTACTAGTTATATTAAATATTAATAGCTATAATTTCAGAATAATTACTCCTCTATAGTTAAAATAAGTAGTTTAACCTAATATCTTACTAGTAGCTTTATTTTTATAACTATTAAAAAGAAATAAGGTTTATAACTAAAGTAGTATAGAAAGTAATATTATATAGGTATAATTTAATTTCTTTATTTTTACTTATTATAATAAAGATCTTAGTATCTCTATAACCCTTAATAGGTATAGGCTTTATATTATATTAAATATAGTTTCTTATAGGAGCCTCCCGAAGGGTTATAAAATATTTTATATTTTAAAAGATATAAATTAAAACGCCTAAATTAAAAATAAAAGAATCTTAGAGAGGGTATTATTAAAGTCTTTCTTTATAATATATTTATTATATAGTATTATAACCGCTTTAGTTAGAAAGCTAGTTATATAATTACTATTACTTAAAAGTCTAAACTTTCTTCAAGAAGTCTAGATCTAAAATTAGTAATTATTTAATCTTCTCCTTAAATAAAATATTTAATATTTAGTTTTTATAAGCTAACTAAAAGTATATATAATAATAATATACTAAAGTATAACTTAGCCTATACTTTAGAAAGTATAGAGGCTTATTTAAATTTTAAAAGTATTTCTTATTACTTTAAAAGTTTAAAATAATAGTTAGAATTTTTATAATAATATTAAAAGTACTATAACTAATTTTACTATATAAAAAAACTTTAAGGAGATATTAAATTACTTCTAAAATAATTAAAATAATTTTATCTAGAAATATAAAGTTTAAATAATTTTAAATTATAAGTATATAGTTTTATATATAAAATTTAATTAGTAAGAAGGCTAGTGAAATTATAAAGTTATAAACCTAAAACACTTTAGTAATAAAAAAAGTATAATTAACTACTTAAGCTTAATATATAATATCTTATTACTTCTAAAACTATATTTTAATTACTATTTTTATAGTTAGATATTTAAGTTTAGAAAACTAAAACATCTTATAATATATTAAGAAAGTATTTTAGAAATATAAGTTATCTATAATATTAAAATAGTTATAGAGGTTAGTAGTTTATACTACTATATCTTCTTCTATATAATAATATTAATATTAAAATACCTTATTTATATACCTAAGGATCTAAGTTGTTATATAGGATTAGTTTAACTATTTATATTAATATTCTTAAGCTTTTGAAGTATAAAAGCTATAGAAAGTTATATAAACCTTTAGACTTTTTTCCATAAGGTTTATAATATTTTTTATATAAATCTTTTTAGTAGTATTTATACAGAATTATTAATCCTTTTTATAGTTTATTTTTATAAGAGTAAAGCCTTTAAGAATACTTAATTTAAATATTTTAATAGCCTATTAATACTTCCTAGCTTTTAGAAAATTACTTAGGAATAATTTTTAAAGAAGTTCTAAAAAGAAGCTCTAATAAGTAGTTATTTTAAGGTTAAAATAATTTTATAAGTTATAAGCTTTAACTTCTACCTAAAAGGTATTATATTAAGTTAGCTACTAATTAGCTCTTTTAAAAACTAAAAGAAAAATATTTTTAGTAGATATTTTAATATTTAAAATATATTAAATCATTATAATATATATGTTTAGCCTAATAGCTCTTTAGTATTATAAGACTCTTAATTATTATATATAATTAGGAAGTAAAATCTAGTATATATTATGTATAACTAAACGTAGCTATACGTACTACATAAAGCTTTATTTCAAGCGGTTTAAGTGGGGCGAGGCCTATAGAGATAGCGCCGGCGCCTGAGGTTTAGCCGGTGCAAACTCTGCCTCTCAAGCGCGTTATTCCTAATAACTCTTTCCAGACTATTAGGAGTAGCCTCTTTTTTAATAGATCTTTACTACCTAGGCATACAACCTAAACGATATTATCTAATATCAACTTCGCTTTAGTACTACTTAAACCAGAGCTCTATATAAGCTCTTAGGACTTCTCTACCCCCCTAGACATACTAAATAATATTAATATATCTAAAAAATAATATTCAGATAAGTATTCAAATTTCAACTACTATAGGCTAAGTCTATTATAACTAAAGGAATACTATTTCGAATAATAGTCAATCTAAGTATAAATAGGGCGAAGAGGTAAGAGTAGAGCGAAGTTGAAAGAAGGAGTAATAGTTAGCCTAATAATATAATAAGGGTAAAAGTACCAGAAGGATACCATTAAGAGGTTAATAGTCTTAATATCGAAAGAAATATATAGGTATACCTCGAGATAAGTAGTAATATATATATATACTTAAAAGGATCGAAAAGAAATTCTCATATATATAGGTATTTCGGATTTCGGTAAAAGAAGGTTGTTGAAGTTATTATAGACTATTCGAATAGTAAAAAAGGGGTTTAGGTGTTTGAAAACACTAAATACTAGGCTTATAATTATAAGAAGTCTAAAGGGGCTATTTAAAAAGACCTCTAAGTACTATATAGAGGGTATATGAGGAAGCAAAATGGCTTGTATTATTACTACTAAAGTGCGGACTATGCGGGGTATTTAAGCCCTTGAAATACTACTTTTAGGGTGTAGCCTGTGGCCTAGTTTCATAGCCTACGTAGTTATATCTGTTTTATCACAAAATATTAGTCTTAATATTAAAAGTCTATATATTTAGAAAGACTTGAATATTAAAAGCCTTATTAATAATATAGAAAGTTTCTTTAGTAACTATCTAGTTAATTTGAATATTATATATAGACTTCTAATCAGAAAGCTAAAGAAAAGTCTTCTTTATTTTTTAATAGTATAAAGGATAGAATAACTTGAAAGAAGAATTTTTAATAATATTATATAGTTGTATTGAAAGTCTTTAATCTATTTAAAGTTATATACCTCTTAGGAACCCTTTCAAGGAAGCTATACTTAGTAGTTGGCTCTTACCTTATAAACCCTATAGATACTACTAGTATTAAAAAACTATTTAAATAGAGGAAACCTTAGGTAGTAGATATAGTTAGTTAATATAATAGCTGATAAATAGAAGGTATATATATACCTATATTTATTATAATTACTTCTTTTAAAGATTGTAGTTATATAATACTAATACTAACTAGTTAGTAGTACTTATTACTAGCTATTAATAGTTACTAGTTATTAATAGCTAATAGTAAGAGCTAATAGCTAGTAGTAATTACTATATAGTTTATATAACTAGTAGGAATGCTAGTTGTAGTTGCCCGCCGCAGGATTCGAACCTACTACTCTTACAGTAAAATAGTAAAAGCCAGCTAGACGTTAAACTACTACGTCAAGCGGGGTTAATAATATTATAATAATAAGAAGAATAATAATAGTTAAGACGTCTGAATCAATATAAGTATTAGTAATATAATAGGTTTTTCTCTTATTATAAAGATAGAAACTATAAGTCTTATAATAATAGCCTTATAGTTTTATTATGGTAATATACCAAGGATAATTTAAAGTAAGAATAGTAGGAATATTAACTAGTTTTATTATTAGTAGATAAATATAAAGATCTAAGTAATCTAACTCTTACTTCTAAATAATATCTATAAAATTATTATTTTTCTTATTATCTATAATATTAATGAATTCTAATTAAATATTAATAATAAAAAGAAGTAGGCTTTCTCCTAGTTCAATTATATAATTTATAGTATAAGTACTATTAGTTTGATATATTTCTAAAGTAACTTCTTTTTCCTTTAGTAAGGAGTCTTCTATAGTAGTAGTATTTTAATCTAGGATTTATATAGGATATTAGATCTATAAGTTAGATTTATTAAATAGAATATTATAATCAATACTCGTAGCTTTGATATAATTATTAAAAAGGTATAAAATAGTCTTATTAAGACTTTTATAAAAGTAATATTATAGTAGTAAAAGACTTTCTTTATATTAGAGATATGAATATAATAAATATAACTATATAAAAGGTTATAACTAATAAGAAAGCTTTTTTCAATATATATTTCTATCTGAACTATATAAGGAGGGTACTTGTTTTCCTTTATAAATATAAATAATATATCTTAATATATAGATATATTCAATATATAGAGGCTTAGAATCTTTAGTTAAAATTAACTCTCTCGCTATAGTTTTATAAAAGTTAAGTTTTCCCTTATTAATTTATAAGTAAGACGTTAAAGATCTAAATAGTAGTATTAAGAGTATGATCTTAGAGTTCTTTAAGCAGACTGTTATTAATAAGTATAATATAGGCTATTTTAATAATAGTCTAATTAGTATATTTAATTACTCTATTTATTAATAATATATTAATAGTAGTCAGATTACGTTAAATACTTAACGATTAGGGGCTTCTAAGTATTTTGTTAAGCTTTAGAATATTATTATAAACTTATAACTTTATAATTAATATAGTTAAATTAATAAAAGTATTATTAAACTTCTTAATATCCTTAAGTATAATATTATAATAGTAAGTATTGAGTAAAATAAATAGGTAGTAATTACTATAGTAATTAAAAAAATAAAAAGTATACTTCCTACTTAATTTTTAATAGTAGCTTAATATTAATAAGTATTAGTTTATCTGGAGGATAATATATACTATATATAATCTTACTATATAGGTGTAAAGTAGTACTCTGATTATTCATTCTTATTATTCCTATATTATATAGTATAGCGTACTATATAAAGCTTTAGATCTATAGTATAGTAACTACTTACTAATTACTATATAATTAATTATAGTTAGTATTAAGTACTTAGTATTTATTACTAGTAAGTGATAGAAAGTATACTACTATATATATAATAGAATATATACTTATTCTATATCCTATAGTATAATATAACTAATCCTAATAATCGTTTCTTTTTATTATATACTTTAATACCTATCTATTTATATAAAAAACAGTACTTTTAGCAATTTATATCTTTGTATCTTAATAATATTTAAATACCTATTTATTTATTCTGTTAAAATTACCTATCTTTCTATTTGAATAATTGTATAGTTTAAATTAATAAATCTCTTAAGAGTATAATTTAATACACTTTTTATAAAAGTATTAGTAATATTATTATCTCTCTTAACTCATTATATTTTGTAGAATGTATAGTATGTATATAACTACTTTAATATTATAATATTAATCATAAAGTACTTTTTTTTAGTAATACTAAGTTTTATGAGGTATTTATAGAATGAGTATGAATTAGTATAGTATATTATATATTCAGCCCTCTACTTAATAAGTAGCTTTATATATCACCTAGTATTAAATTTCTATAATAAAAGAAGACCTAGTAATATACTATAGCCTATATATATCTCTATAGGTAAATATAGTAAAAAGGACCTAGTAGTATTATATTTAGTTTAAATCTAGCTTTTACCTAGAAATAGGTAATATAAGGTAACAGAATAATAACTAAGTATGTAAACTTATTAGTATAAGCTATATAATAGTCTTTATAGTAGGTTGTAACTTAATATACTAGTAGTAGCTATAAAGTATTAAACTTACTATAGTAATACTTATAATATTAACTTATACTAGAATACTACTAGTATACCTTAATAATACTAGCTTTATAGATAAAAGAGAATAATAGACTATAGACTAGCCTTCTCCTTATCCTATAATAATACTACTAATAATAATAATAATAATAATAATAATAATAATAATAATAATAATAATAATAATAATAAGAATAATAATAATAATAATAAGAATACAAACTATTTCTAGCTACTATTGCTATACTTAACCCCTATAACCTCAATATAAATATTATTCTTATTAAAACTATTAATAATTATAAGGATTATAACTATTTTTATTAAGGCTTAAATAAGCTGATATTATATAAAGGTAATTTTACTACCCTTCCTAGCCCTCTTAAAATAGTTATAACTAAGTTTAGCTTTGAAATATTACTAGTACATAAAACTATTAGTATAACTAAGAAATATAAAACCAGAAGAATAAAAAAGAATCTAGTATTTAAACATAAGGTATTTAGTAATGACCCTAAATATTTTAAATATATATTAAAAATAGCTTATTAGGTACTATTTTATCTTTCTAAAAAGATATATATATTAAAGTCCGTAGTAGCTATTAGCTAACGGTTAGGAAGGTTAAGATAACCTAAAGCTAGAGATGTTATGCTGATTTGAAGACTTGAAGTAACTATAGCTGAAGGTATAAATTAGTATCTATAATAATTAGAATTTAAAGGAGGTTTTAGTATTAGAGGATCTTCTTAAGTAATATAGTTATAATATAAACAAAGTCTATAAAAGCGATTATAGTATAAATCTCTAAAATACGTATACTCTTAGTCACTTTTTTATTTTTAGTAGAAGAATAATATATAAAGTAATTATAGAAGTTAAACTAGTTATTATTAGTAGTAGTCTTTTAGCTTAGGATTATTATAGATTCTAATTAAGATAAGAAGTTAGTATTATTAGTAAATAAGTTTTTAATAAAGATATAAAGATATATATTAGAAATATTAAGTACTATAAAGTTAAGATTATAGTTAAGATAATTAATTTACTACTTAAAGTATTTATTAAATATAATAGTATTATTACTAGAAAGTTATTATTCTTATATTATATAGGAGGGGTTAAATAATATCTCACGTTAGTATATTAAGATAAGGTTTACTTAATATATATATTGTTTAATATATATCCTTTTAAGCACTTTAAATATTACATATATATATTAATAAGGATTAGCTTTTATTTTTAATATTTTTAATATAAGTAGAAAGTATTCTTATTAAGTAATAAGATACTTCTATTAAATACTATTAGTACTATTTTTAAGGGGACTATTTTAGGTTTAGTTTTAATTAAGGCTTTTTAGAGTTCCTTGTTTTTATAGTATTAGAAAGTAATGAATAAGAGGCTAAAAGCATTATTAGTTTATATACTTATCAAGCTAAAAGTATTGTTTTAGAGTATAAGATAAAGAAATATAAGTTATATATTGATATCTCTATTTATAACTATTCTTTATAATGTTTAGAATAGATTGCTTACTAGTAAATATTAGCTTTAATAGGGTTATATAGTAGTTTGATAATAATTATAATAAAACCTAGGGGGTATTAACTTTTAAGATATACAAATAGTTTAATTATAAGATGTCTTATAAATTGTATTTTAATTTAAATATAAGTTTATAGAATATTATAAAGTTATATGATTATACTATTATACTAGAAGAGAGCTAAAACTATACTTAAAAGTAACTATTAGTTACTTCATTGGATTATTAGTAATTATATTAGTATGTTAAACGTATTATTATTTCTAAAGTTTTAAATTACAAGTTTTAACTTCTTATATATATTATTAGTATTTTTATTCTTAATCTTATTAATAATATGAGATTTAAAATACTTATAGTTCTTATAGAAAATAGGGTTATATTAGATAATTTCTATAGTATTATTAATAATAATACTTTTAATTTCTGTTTTAATGATTTCTTTAAATAGCAATTTAAATATTATAATCATACTCTTTTTATAGAAGTTAAGTATTAGTACTATATCTAATTATTTTTTAACTATAAGATACATTATAAAATATAGTTTTTAGTTCAGATCTAGAAGACGTAAGTTAGTTTTATATATTATAAGATTTCAAGTTAGTTAGATCCACGGTATTTAAGGTTAAAGTAATATATTACTAGTTTTCCAAATAGGGAGGAGATTACTATTATTAATAGTATTACTATTATTTATAATAATAGTAATTTATAATATTGACTAAGTATTCTAAGGCTTCATAAGGATAATTATAAATGGAACTAGGGTATTATTATAAGAATATATATTTCTATATAATATTAGATCTGCTATAGTAATAATATAAGTTCTTATAGATTTCTTATAGATACTTTTAGGTATTAGTATTTTAAGAATATAGTTTAATAAGATCTCTTAAGTATTACTTTTAAAGTATAATTCTATAACTATCGATTAAAACTCTTAAGAGTTATAAAAAGGTTTAAGAATATATATCTTCTTATATATAGTAAAGAAGTAGTATAAGTCTTATTAGTTATTTCTCTCTTACTATATAAATATAAAAGATTAAAATAGAAGGTTTATAATAGATAAAATATTAAAGTTATTATATATTACTAAAGTAGTATTAATAATATACTTAGTATATTTATAATAGATCTCTTTAATGGTTTTATATATAGTATAAGTTCAAGTAATGATATCTAGGAAAAAACCATAATCTTTTATAAGGTAAGAATATATTCTGAAAATAAGTAGAATAGGTATAAAGCTATTTAGCTTAGTAGTATTATTAATTATTTTATATACTAGGTGAAGGGATATTTCTTAAAAAGTAATAAGTATCTTATTATAATAAGTCTTATCCATATAGGAGAGGGATATATAGTATTATTTAACCTTACTAATATTATTATATACACCAATAGGAATTATATAAATTATTAATCTTATTATTTATATTTCTAATCTAAAGTCTTTGAATTAAAATATTATATTAATATTAGTAGGAATAAAGTGAAGAGGGTTTTAATATATATTAATCTAATATACTTTAAGGGTCTTTTCTATTATCTTTACTAAGATGTTTAGTAAACCCCAAGTAGTATTAAATATTATTATAATATTAATAATATAAAGTATAGGGTAGCTATTAAGATAAATAATAGTAATAATAATTTTGAAATTAAAGTTAATATTATTATAAATAGTAAAGTAAAGTAATGAAGGAGTTATACTATATATTTAGTACTAATAATAATACTTTTCAAGTATTTTCAAAATATAATATTTAACTAGATATTTTATTTTATTAAAGATATTATAGACGTATATAATAGCTAGGTATTTAAAATAGTAGTAAAGTTTCTATATTTCTATTTCTATAAGGTATATAGAGGTAGTTATTCTCTTCTTATTATAGAGTATTTATAGATACTTCAACTTTTAAATAATTAATATAACTTTCTTATTCTAATAGAACTAATTATAAGTATTATTACATATAATACTAAGGTAATTTATATTTATGAAATAAAAGAAGAAAGAGGTATTATTTAGTATTATATAAAATATAATAATACTAAAGAATATAGATAAATTATTATTCTAAATCTAATAATTAAAAAGATGATATTAAAGTATATTATTATTAGTTTACTTTATAGATATATAGAAATTATAAAGAAGTTAACTATTTATTTCAATATAATATACTAAGAATATTTAGTAGTTGAAAGGTTAGTAGTATCTAAGTTAGATAAGATATTTTAAAAAATAGTATTTAAGTAATAGTTTTTAGGTATAAATATAGATATAAGAATTATAATATTATCCTTCTTAGTAATTCTACTACTAAAGATATTACTATAAGTAAAAATATAGAATATTCTTTAGTTTTAGAAGATTCCTATAACTTTACTTTTATTAAGAGTAATAAGGTTTTAATTAAATAATAATATTGAAAACTATTTATAAAGAATAGTAGTCTTATCTTCAAGATTATACTATATTTACCATTATATAATAGTACTATTAGGCTTATTATCTTAAGGAGAATTCTTAAAGTAATTATTTATTCTATTAATATTCTTATAATTTGTAAAAAAAAACTTAATATACTTATTGATTTATCTGGAGGGTAATGTATCTTGTATGTAATCTTACTATATAGGTATAAAGTAGTATTCTAGTTATTCGTTATTATTATTCTTATATTATGTAGTATAAAGTACTATATAAAGTTTTAGATCTATAGTATAGTAATTACTTATTAATTACTATATAACTAGCTATAGTTAGTACTAGGTATCTAATACTTATTACTAGTAAGGCATAGAAAGTATATTACTATATATATAGCAATATATATAATTACTATATATCTTATAGTATAGTATAATTAATACTAGTAACTTCTCTTTTTACTATATATCTTAATACCTACTAATTCTTATAAACAATAGTACTTTTAGTAATCTACATTTTTTTACTTTAATAATATTTAAATACCTATTTATTTATTCTATGTAAATTACTTATCCTTTTATTTAAATAGTTATATAATTCAAATTAATAAGTCTCTTAAAAGTATAGTTTGATATATTCTTTATAAAACATTAATAATTTTATTATTTCTATTAATCTACTATATTTTATAAAGCTTATACTATTTATATAACTATTTTAATATTATAATATTAATTATGAAGTATTTTCCTTTAGTAGTATTAGGTTTTATAAGGTATTTATAGAATAAGTATAAGTTAGTATATATAATAGTTAGGATCTAAAGGAGTTTTTAGTATTAGAGGATTTTCTTAAGTAATATAGTTGTAGTATAAATAAGGTCTATACTAGTTATTATAATATATATTTCTAAAATAAATACATTCTTAATAACCCTTTTACTTTTAATAGAAAAGCAATAAATAAAATTACTATAGAAGTTAAACTAGTTATTACTAATAGTAGTCCTTTAA